>VYZQ01012524.1:0-29556 GCA_013400655.1 Mystacornis crossleyi | reverse complement strand
CCGCCCCCCCCCCCCCCCCGATCAGCGCTGTGTCCGGCTCCCACCACGGGATAATGATCAGACAATGCCAGCAGCGCATCACACCCCCAGCACAGAGACCCCTCTGAAGGGCAGGGCACAAACACATGGGGCCAGAGCTGCCAATTGAAACTTCAGGAGCTCAGCCTTGCTTTGAGGCAAGTGGAAAACGACAGAGCAAAGCCCAACAAAGCTGCACTCCAGAAGGGCTTTGCTTTTCGATTCAGCACATCTCACTGAGATGCAACCGGCACTAGGCTGACAGCAGTACAACCCAGAGAGCCTCTT
The DNA here is from genome assembly GCA_013400655.1 of Mystacornis crossleyi. Lineage (NCBI taxonomy): Eukaryota > Metazoa > Chordata > Aves > Passeriformes > Timaliidae > Mystacornis > Mystacornis crossleyi. Next base: position 29,250 of record VYZQ01012524.1, on the reverse strand, counting down.
TAGCTACATTACAATGACCCTGTGCATTTTTAATTGGAACCTGCCCTTTTCTGTGTTTGCTGACAGCCCGAGGGGGACATACAACAATGCTCATGAAGACCGGTGGGGATTCCAGAGCATCTTAAGCGCCACAGGCACTTCAGTGTCTTTGAGCTGGAGGAGTTCTGCCCTGATGCCCCCTGCAGCCAACAAGCATGGCACGAAGGTTCCGCCTTGAACACACTGAGCCACGTCCCCTGCTTTTGCAGAGAAAAAAAAAAATTAAAAAAATAAAATTTAAGAAATGGTCTGAATGGAAGCTGTACAGTCAGGTGAAATTGAGTTGCTTTCCCAGTCCCATTTTATATTTAGACAAGAGCTTCCTCTTCTCAACTGCTTAACATTTTCCCTTCTAACCTCAGTATCTCTTTGCTCCTCATTGAGTAAGTCCCCTCCCTTGGTCCACAGACAGCCCAGCTTTTTCCTCTACCTCTCACCTGTGCAGAGTTTGGATGAACAAGTACTTTACAAGTCCCACTGGGGTCCAATTCACAGGAGTTCCAACTTCTATTTTCCTTGTTCTGCAGTTCTACACAAGGAGGAAAAGAAAAAAAAAAAAAAAAAAAAGGCAAAAAAGGAGTTCTCAGCCCAGGCTCAAGGCTAGCTGGGAGCTGTTTGTTTACCTTGGTTGTCACTGGGCTCAGCCAAAGTTCCTCTGTTCCCACAAGCAAGTTCCCCTCTTCTCCCAAGGTACCGTGAGGACACAGCCCAAGTTTCTAACCCAGGCTGTGAGGAACAGCACATTGAATGAACAACCCACTCTCCACAAGTGCAGCAGCATTCTTCTATCCAGTTTCCAGGTCCTGGCAAAGGAACCGCCTTTGAAAAACTTTTCACTTTCTTCTTCTCCCCCTTCCTTCCCTCATCCATGAAGCAAACACACTGTGGCAAAAAGTCTCAGCTCCATTCTTTTATACAGTTTATAACCTGCCTATTTTTTTGCTGTGTCTTGGTTAACCTTTTCAGTAGTTGCAATGAAGTTAATCTCCACCCTCCAAACTCAGCAAGTTGTGCAGAAGCCCAGGAAATCCTATTTCCTGAGCAAGAGCTTACAGCACAGAGAGACCCAGGCTGTGAATGAGCCAGGTGCAGCTTTAAGTGTGCATAGGTCCTGCAAAGCTCTTATATTCCACTTGTTACGGTATCAGCCTTTCAACATATGCCATATGTATCAGGATGTAACACTCCATACTTAGTTGGGTTTTATCCCCCAGTTAGTACTGCAGTTAAAACAGAAAATCACCTCACTCAAACTTCAAACTTCTAATTCTGAACGAAGATATCATTGACTCTTTAAAAGAAGTCATTTTACTGTTTGTTTGGTTTTTACTGTCTTGGTTTTAAAGNGTTTCAACTGCTCATGAAGATGGTAATAGAATACACTGTAACCCAGTACTTAGTTACTCCAGTACGAAACACCTCAAGTGTCAGCATCCTCCAGCACAGACAAGCTACCAAAGCTTAACAAAGCCCTATACCCTATAGTGCATTTATATTGTTTGAAGGTTTATGAAGACAGATCAGCAAAAGAGGAGGTATAACCTGCTAATGTAAGACCTTCCGGGTAAGGAAGGGTAATTCTTCTTGCACAGAAAAAAACAGGACCTTTGTTGTCTCTCAAGAGAAAAAGAAATTCCTCTTGTTAACAGTAAGCCACAGCAATCTGTAAATAAATCTCACTGTATTAGAAGCAGGGCCCACTTTCTAGGCTACCCATCCCACCACAGGACAGGGGAGAGGGGACAGGTGTGGGTTCCAGGTTTCCTGAGAGGGTTTCCTTTCTGAAAGGTGAGCCAGTGGTGCCTGCTGTCACAGGAGAGCGTCAGCTCTGCTCCCAAAAGGTAACAGCACCAGAACCAAAGAAGTGAACAGAAACTTCTCTTCATTTAGGTGCTGGAATTTTAAGTAAAGCTCCCTAAACTCCCCAAGGTATATTGTTGTTTCCATCAAAGGAAGCCAGTGAGCATGACTGATAAGTTTGATTTTCAGTGGTGCTTAGGTTCTGCAGCTCTCATCAATTGCAGAGCAAGTTGTAGGTACTCAAGGCAACATTGTTTTAAAGCATCGGTATTTTAAAATGTATTGTAGTCAACGAAACTTGGGAGTTACAGTTCTTTGAAAGGTAGGAAGGCCTTCAGCATTTCTCAGAAGTCACACTGAATTTTTTACTCCTTTCCTCCCTAATGTTTTGCTTTCTGGTTCAGAAAAGATAATAGGAACACTGGAGCCCCTCATTTCATTACAGAAATTAAAAAGAGAAGATATAACCAAGAATGTCCTTGGGAGAGGAACTGAAGTAGTGCAGGAAGCATCAAAAAAAAGTACAAAACACAGGAAAAACACACCGTCTCTCTGTAATGTCTTTGCTTCTCTTTCCCACAGTTCAGGGGAACTCACACAACCATTTTGAAACCCAAATTTATCCCCTCTTTCAAGAATCACTTTAGTTAGCAATGATCTCTGTATTAGTACTGCTAGAGGGATCTCACAATAAAGTCCTCTCTCTGTTAGTACTCCAGAAATTAAATAGCAAAACTGCATTACTCATTAAGAGCTTTTTTAGTGTATTTGTTTACAAAATGAGAATTCCTTTTACATTTCTAATTAGGTAGCTCTTAACTAATATACAGTGAAATCACAGCAGCATATGAAGCTTTGCTATCAGCACAATCTTATTAAAGGAGAGCTCAAGATTTTAACAAGAATAACAAATTAATCATGATAATCTGTTTTTAGATCATCAAACACAGAAGTCGAGAGGGGGCTTTTTAAAAGTTCGTTGACTCAACATATTTTCTTTGATGATGTCAGAGTTTTTATACAGGTTCAGTAAAAGAAAAGCTTCCTCAAGGGCTTCTACATTAGTCTATATATGAAAATCTATGAGGTACACTATATTAAGTTAAAATTAGATTATGTATCTAATCATTCTTTCACTGTTACATAGGAAAAATAACTGTTCTAGTATTAGGAAGCTTCCAGAAATTCTTTAACCCTTTCTGAGCTAGCACAGCAGCGTAAATGCTTGCTGAGGTGTAACAGGTCAGAAACCCCACCAAGTCCAAGGAGACCTCAAGTGCATTATCATCACTCTGTGATCCCCTGCAGAAGACATTTTCTCATACAGTTTTCCAATGCAGTGCACCACCAGAGAATTCAACTCTGACATTTTTAAATCAGCTGAATTAAACATAGGTGCAGGCTTTTGACCCTTTCTTTTTTTCCTCTGGTTTAGAGATGTGGCTTGAAGGACTGTTGTCAACATGGAGGGACATAAAAGTTAACAGACCATCAGTGATGCTTTTGCAACAGCACTTGAGAGCAGGAATATCTGTTCCATCAAAGACTATGGAAGAAAGCGGCCATAATTTACAGTCTCACCCAGAGACTTCATTAATCCTTCCTGACTTTGGGGTCCTTTAATATCTGTAGGAGGCTGCCACATTTTATTTTGCCAGCTAGCAACACAAGCTACATGAACTTGAAGTCAAACTGTGAAAGCTGAAACCAAAGGCAAACTAGATGACTAAACACAGGAAGAAAATCAAGAGAAAATTATTTTTCTGTAATTCCTGAAAGCATGAACCTGAATTTCCCACATCCTATTAAAAGCTCCAGCCAAATACAGAAGAGAGATGATGTCAATTCATGGGAACTTAGTTTAAATGAGTCAACAATTCCAGCCTCAGAGGTTATTTTATCTCAGCATGTTTTGACAAAAGATAGCTGCCTGCTGATAAAGTCAAGTTCTGTTTTACAATTTTATTTAGGTTTCAAGTTGCAAAGGCAGTTTCACAGGCAATGCTCAGCTGAAGACCACCACAGCTTTGTTCCTTCATATCATATCTAATTGGAAGGTTTCCAAGGATAATTGTTGTTGAGAAATGTATTGATTTGCTTCTGAGAATCTTAAAGATGTTTGAGGAATTGCAATCCCCCCAAACAATTTGTCTTTGAAATAATAGTAGTTACATATTACTTTTCTTTCGTGGACCACAGAACTGCAATTAAAATTCAGATTTTGTGTTTGGAAATAATACTGTGGCATCCAAATGGATTAGCATTAGAGGACTTTTCAAGTGGATACACTGAAGGAATCTGCACAGCATGTCTGAATTCAGCCTGCACTAAACTATTTGTTGACTGTTTAGTCAAACTACAGCCAAGGTGTCATTTTGGGGGAATTCCTACTGCTACACCTCTTGACATGCTACTATGTCAACATGCTTTACTTTTATTTTAATGAAGAGCCGGCTCCCTACAGAATGCAATGCAGCATAATTTTCTACCTTAATTTTACACCTAGGTTCTACCTAGAAAAGGTAAAGATTCTTCCTGGGGATTTACTCTGACACATTTATATTTTTCTCTCCGCTTATCCATTGCAATGCCTGAGGTGGAAGCAGGAGAGGGACCTGTCAGAGCCTTCCACTGATACCTTGGTTTCCTCCGGCTTGTGCTCTCACCTCAGCAACTTGTGGCACACATCAAATTACACCAACAGGAAAAAAACAGCTTATAAAGGCTTACATTTACAGAATACAAACACCCATCAGGTACTCATTACTTAAATGGCAGCTGCTGTCCATTTGCACGCAGAGTAGCCACCATCCAGAGGAGACCTGTCCACTGCCACCTCGCAGGGACAGTGAGTGGGAGGTTCCCTGCAGCAAGTGCCAGCACAATTGGGCACCATAATAAGAATTGTTGTTCTAAGCTAAATAAGCAGCTCTGCTGCTTGATTCTGTGGGTTATGAGGTAATTAGCTGCTGAATAACCAAAATCAATGGATGTTTTTGCAGAATCACACCAAATAAGCAGAAGCCTGGCACAGAGAAAGGAGCAACAATCACATTGCTACACAGTCATGTTTTTTAATTTCTAGTTTAATTTCACCAAACCCAATAGCTTTACAGCAGGGGAAGAAAAAAAAAAACAAAAACACAAAAAAACCCAAAAAAACCCCCAAAAAAACCACACGCAGCCTAGGGTTGCTAGTAAACCCTATCAAATTACCTTGACATTTGAAGGCTTAAAGGGATACTGCTCTTCCTTTTTCAACATATTCAACTCAAAGCCCTTCTTGCTTTCAGAACTGCACACACTGCCACCTTTGAACAGCTTATGGAATTCCACTGTGACCAAACTCCTGAAATTCCCTTGGAAATCATGTCACTCAGTGGTTTCCTGTCCTTGTAAACCCCACTTCTCCATTCAAGCCAAATCTATAATCCAGTAAATATTTTACAGAGTTCTCTTCCAAAGCCTTACTTTTTAATACATACCCTTGCAAAAACCCTTCCTGGCTCTCCGTGTATGACACCTATCCCATGCTCCCATCTCTCCATACACCTCTAAGATGCATTCCTACTCATGGCCTTAAATGCCTACTCATAGCCTTAAATTACCTTGGAAACATTGAGTCCCACTGGCCCAATGAGTACATTCCATTGTTTCTTCAAAGTTTTCAGGTTCAGATATTTGAGTTCTACAAAATAATCTGTTTCCTTACAGTCTGCTCCCTCCAGTGCAGGCTGGAAACCATGCATGCTACCAAGGATTTAACCTAAGCCTAAAGGAGGACTTAAAGTGAACAGAAAGGTAGAACCTCAGAAAGGATCAGCCTCATTCAAAACTTGAGTGCAACTATTAAATTATTCTTTACAAATTACATCTGTTCCTGATGGTCCAGCCAGTACTTTTAAAATATACCCCACAAAAACAAACCTGAACCGCAAAAGATCAACCAAAGTGGCTCTGTACCTTACACACACAGAGAGCAATGCAGAGACTAATCAAGCTGAGGTGGAAACATTCTTTTCAACACCAGCACATATTCCAATAACAGACATCCAATCTATGAGAAATGAAAAACAGAGCAAAGCAGCAACATAAATTACATCTGCTGAAAATGCAACAAAGAGCTTGGAGAGGATCAACAAGAGAAACATTAAATTCTTTCATTAGAAAGAATTTGTCACTGTTCATGACAAAGACATGCAAGCACTGATAGAAAAAGCACCTCTAAACAAAATGTAACTATATAGGAGACCAAACTCAGACTGTTTGGGAAAGAATGGCTATCCAAGGGAGCCCATTTCTTCCCCAGGCCAGTCTTAAAGGTAAAAGTCTCTTAAACAGAAAAGTAAATGTGCTTAGGAATTTGCAGATGGGGTGAAGAAAGTGTCTCACTGTTCACAGTCAAGTGCACTAATTTTAAGATGGGCTCAAACCCTGCTCAGGCAAAAAAGAGACTGCCTCTTTAAAAAATAGGGATGGAGCAATTCTCCATTCAAGGGACATATGGTATGAGGAGCACAGGAAGAGTCTGCCATTTGAAAATGAAGCCATGCTTATTATCATCTCCAAATTTACTCCACAGCTTTGAAGGGAGGAGAACCAGGGCTGTCCCCTCCCCAGGTGGCTGTGCAGCCCCAGTGGCACAGGCAGTTTGTTTGGGAGGAGGCCACAGTGCCCCTGCTCAGCCCCTGCTCACCCCCCAGCAGTGTCCGGGCCTCTCCAGGCTCTGTATTTACCATCGTCCCAGGTGGGCGGTTCCTTATTTTGTTACTCATTAACATTTGTAGAAGGGATTTAACTCCTTAAGAAAAAGTCTTACTCTGAATAAGCTGTTAACAAACTGCATACGGAAAGAACAGAGAGCAAAAAATGTATATATATTCCAAATAAATATTAGGCTCTGAATACACCTCCCTCTCCAGGGAATTACATGAGTAAATCAGCTACTGAAGAAATTAAGTAGTTATACTAAGTCTATTATTGCAATAGAATTTTTCCAGAAACAGTAAATTACTCTGAGTATTTCTCATAATCTGTTATCTGCAGGAAAAAAAAGGGTGAAAACTAAATAAATTTATGGAAATGCATTTACCTAATAATATTTACCAAATGACACCATTCCCTCTGCTGCTTGTAGCAAACTCAGTCACAGAAGCTAAGAACAGGTTTGCCTTATTAACACAGCTCTCTGCCTATGTATTTTAAGTACCTCAGAGCACAGTACCATCTGTGTGTATTCTACTAATGAGCCACTTCTTAGACTGAGGAAGGCTGGCCGGCCAGCCAGCCAACATGGATTATTCAGATGAGAACTGCCTAATTTTTAAGCAATTAATGAGCTCCTCTCTCACTTTACATAGAAGCTTTCTCTGGTTAATTCTCCTGGCATATTACAGCATATCCTACTCTAAAGAAAGTTTCTCAAAGAAGAAAATAAACAAGAGGAACATAGAACATGATACAGCCCAGTCCAATTCCCTACAGCAGAGCCCAAACCTCATGTGTGGGACATAAGCTTGAGTAGTACCTGCTGAAACCACGCAGAGCAGGGGCTGCATCTCAGGGCAGCTGAGCTAGGGAACAGGACCTTGAAAAGGAGACAGCTCAGCCACCTCCCTTCCTCTAAACTGTTTGGGTTTAACTAAGATACCTTTAATAACATCTCAAAAGACAGACTGGAAGAGCCAGTACCACGCTTACACAAGACTACTGATGGTTTTATTCCCTCACACCTCCCAGCTAGCTGGAAACACCAGACACTGAGTGTCACCAAATGTGGCACAGCCCCACAGCTGGGGATCACCAGCCATGGGTGCTGATGCTCAAGAATCCCTGAACATTAAGCAAGATGACTAACTGCTCCTATCTCTTCCCTTATCTGCTTGATGTGATTTTAAAAGGTGAGTCTTAAGGGGTTTTTAGATTATGCAAAAATAGAATTCCCTCTTCTGCCACTAAAAAAATACTTCTTAATAACCTATACAAAGTTTAAGGAGATCAAAATTACCTTTTACAGTTCCCTGTTGGAAAGCACCATAGTAAAGCATGGAAGGAGCATTAAATTATCTAACTACACTGATAATGCACAACTTTCATGTGCCCAATAAAACTATTAAAGGAGATCTGATTTCTGTATTACACATTATCATTCTGAAAGGGCAACCCTGCGTGCAGGAAATAATGCACTTTCTTGCATAAACCTGAAAAACATGCCAATTGTAGCAGCGAAAATACTCTAGAGGAGAGCTTTTACCCAGCAGCCCCCAGCATAAACAAACCACTTCCCCTTCTTGAGCATAACATTTCAACTGTGTGTGACATTACCAAGCAATTCTATAATCACACTGTCGAATTTGTATTATCTAAGCTCTCACGACCAAGTTACCCAGCATTTCACTTCTGGGGGGGAGAAAAAAAAGGATGCTTTTCCAAAAGACAAGTAATTACAACTGCACATCAGGAGTCTTCCTTACTACAACATGAAGCAAGTTGGTGACACATTCTGCAAGTGACTTCACACAACAGCATTCTGAATAACCAACTGTTCACATGACATCTGTGTCCTTCAGAGAAAACCATCAATTACAGCTCTTTATGAAGGACAGCAAATGGAATGGTTCATTTGTAGGTGCTTCTAAAAAACGGGATTTAATAATGAACCCTTCTTCCTCAGCAGAGCTGTCTCCCTGTGTAAAGTCCACAACAGTTGCAGCCAGGCATCCCAGGTGGTTGTATTTAGGTTTCATCTCTCATGCACTAAGTCAGAGGTATGTTGTACAGTTGGAACAAAGTTGTAAAGAGCAAATTTAATCATCCAATGCAGATGAAAAAATCATAATGCTTTAAATAATATGATGTAACATCACAGTGAATAGGAATTATGTTGACCTATATCAGAAATCAGCCAAAAAGCTTCAGCTTTCAATCTGCTCCAATAAAGCTGAAACTCTCCACTCCTAAGTGCATTTCCACTGTAGTCTCCGATTTCCCTAAAATTACAGATGTCATTTTGAATGGAAATACTATATCCAATGTGTCATCAGTGATACACATCTTAATTTCCTTCCTTATGTCTAAGCCCACACCATTATTCACACCTCTCTGGCTTTATATAATAGGGCAAGATTTTCAAGGTCACAACAAAAACAAATAATACATTCAAGAAGCTCCAATTTTTAATACTAATTTTCTTGGCTTTAGTTTCAAACTTTCTTTTCTAAACCACAAGTGCCAGAACAAACAAGTGTTTAAGAAACACTTGAAAGCTGGTTTATTTTCTCAGTAAAACACTCTCTGCAATAGGAGTCTGCAACATCAGAGGAAGAAGCAGGTCCTGAAGGAGATTCTTCTTTACCAGGGAGGACTGCCAGAGAGCAGTGCTGATGGCCACAGATCCACCTCCAGCATGAAGCCAAGGAAGCTTGCAGGATGACCTGGCTCCACTAAAGTGCTCCCATTTTCTCAGTTTTCAGATCTCCTCTGCAGTAAACCTGAGGGATTTGACATAGCCAAATTCTTCAGGGAATCCCAGAAACAGTAGAGACCTGACCACCCTCCAGCTTCTTCTTCTGACATCCATCTGAAGGATGCCTGATGTACTGCTGTTCAGCTCTAGAGATACGGAGCCTGGGAATACCCCGGCCTTTGATTCATGCTCCAGCACTTTTCCATTGATTATTAAATGTATCTACCTCAGGGAATTTATTGTTCAAAATGAAATTGTGTCACTGAAAAAGAAATTCTGATGAGCCCTATTCTGTAGAATGTGATTATATTTCTGCATTTTACCAATAACTCAAGGACGTCAATGATTGTATCTCACATTACACCCCCCCTTCCAAGCTCACCCATATATATTTTTTTCTGAACATGTTAAGAGAGCATAAGCATGCATGAGCTGGCTCTGCACATTGATCCAAATAAGGATCACAGAGTGCATCAAGAGTGCCCTTGAAACAAAACCATAATGCTTAAATCCAAGAACAAACAATTCTAGCTGTCTTGTGAAAAATCTGATCTGCTGTATTAACATTAGTCTTCACAAATAAGTCAATTCTATCTTCAACATACCAGAAAAGTAAATCTCAAATATTAAAAAATAAATACTAAAAAAACCCCTGTGAAACAACTTTGCCCACAAATTTTATGTGTATTTGTACAGTGTGATGAAAGGACCATTACTTCTTTAAATAAACATGAACATCTGGTTAGACTATACACTGAGGTGTCCTTGGACAAAGGTGTTTTAGGCTATTCACTCATCTGAGGACAGAACTGCAGTTCCTGGTACTGCTAAAAATCTAAGGGCAGCTATTTGGTAAGCATAGATGGAGCCCGGAGTGGCTTGAGTGCAGCTGACTGCCTGCAGAGTCTCAGCAGCTCAGGATCAACAAATGTTCTTTGGGTCAGAGCAGTAAATATACACAGAGGTTTCTATAAACTTGGTTACCCAAGAGACTTGACTGGCACCTCCAGGGCTCGAGGTTCCTCAGGTATTCCACTTGTCATTTTACAGTCTTAAGTGGTTGTTCTTCTTGTGTCCTCACTACCCACTGGAAGGACAGCCAATAGCCAGTACACACAACAGACTTGTAATGTTCAAAGGCAAAAGCTCTAAGCCTAAAACTAGTGTACAAAATTTGGTATAGCCAAATATCTCTTCTTCTTTTCTTCTTCCATTTCTAGCTGACACATTTTTCTGTCTTCTACTGAAAAATAATAGAAATTAAAGAAGATTTCCTCTATCCCATGTATCCAAGGACATAGAAGCACATTTTAGACACATGCTTATTTAGCCTCAAAATTTCTCTAGGAGACAGGACTGCTTTCATTGTCCTTGCCTAGGGCATCAGCAACACAACAAAACAGAGGGAAACATTTAATTTGTGTGTTATCCCCTGTATCACCTTCAGTGTGCTGGGAAACCTTAATACAGTTTTCTCTCTTGCTGATTTTCTGCCATCTGTAAAATGGGAATAACTATGAAGCAAGCATTAGAGACAAAAAGCACTCGTATGAAATACCATGGTAGCAGATGTTTACTGAAAAACCAAACAGTCCCATGAAACTTTAAAAAAACCCTGCCCAGGTAACAAAGTACAACTAGAACATGGAAAGCCAAAAAAATAATACTACCATCATGTTTCAAGGCCTCTGCTACACAGCCCTAACAAACATTTGAACTGTACACATGGTTACTGGAGGTCTAAACACCACCACATCCCCCAGACACAAGCAAGAGTGACACCCAAAATACTGTACTTTAAAACATTAGAAAGTAATTTGGGAGCTTCAGACTTTCCCTTTTGCCCTATTCAGGCCTGTTCATTGAAAGGGGAGATGACTTGTACCACTTTCCCTGTTGCCTTCTGTCCCAGAGGGGCTGGTAGGCCAGGGTAGCAGTCAGGGACTGATGGAAGTTCCTTTTCCTCCCACTTCATTACAGCCACAGGAATCAGACAGACAGATACAAAAGCTTGCGTCAGGTACTGCCACTGGTTCCAGTTTCTTTATGAAAAAGCACTGAGCAATGTTCACATCTGCCTGGATCATACAGTCTCCTACTTATTCAACTACTATTTAATTTTCCATCTGAAATAACAGATGCAGAAATCTCAGCAGATACCTTTTTAAAGCAATCTTGATCCTTGAGAGATGCAAACCAACTCCACTTGTCTTACACTGNACAACAGAGCTACAGTTCTGTGACTCCCAAAAGTGGAGGAAATTTGAAACAAGTCAATCTAACAGAAATACCTTCATGCTGCCCCTGTTCCTGCCTGAACAAGGAACCACACAGGGAGGGCAAGCAAGAAGGAACTGATGGCAGAGGCTGGGGGACACAGGCAACCTGGTGACCATGTCTTGGAAAAGCCAAGTTCTCGGGTCTGAAGATTAACTTGAATCTAAGTCTCTGTCTTCAGTGGCAGAGCATTATATGTTTTCATATCAGTATGTATTGTAAGTATTAAACATGCTTCTTGTAGGAAAGAATCAATTGGATTTGAAAGGGTTAGAGATTAAGAAAGTGACAAATGTACCCTCCAGAGGTGACACTGCAGCTCAGATCAATTTTGCCTTCATCTAATAGACGGGCAATCATTTCTACTTTAGCGAATTACAACAGAACACAACAATCTCACATAGGTCTGTGTATTAACATTTGTTCATACAGACACTGCTCAAAACACATTCCTTCCTTCCTCCACGGGTCAACAACTTGAAATGCTTAACTCTGCACCTCCTGAGAAAGCAAAAATCTAATGCTTCCTTTACTATCTGTAAAACCAGCTTCTTCAAAAACTTGAATGCCAAAAAAAACAAACAAACAAACAAAAAAATCCACAAATGCCTCTTAATCCTCCTTTTTCTCACTATTTGCCATAGTGACCCCAACATCTCCTACTTCACAATTTCACTGCTCTTCACTGTAACAGCTACACTTGTGGCAAAAACAAGTCGCAAATAAGTGAAAAACAACAGAAATTTCTGACACACTGTGTTACAGCGACTAGCAACTCAAAACTGAAATGCACATCAAACAACAAGCAAGGTTCTGAAAGTGAAGAATAACAAGTTTAAATTCAGTGGACAGAGATATGAAAATGTGTATTAATATTCATACCTAGTTCAATCTAAGGAACCTTACCTTTGTTCCTTCTAATATATTCAGCTGGGTGTAAAAGCTCCCTTAATATGTATTTAAGTTACAAAAACACAAGCACACTTCAGAACTGTTCTTGGTCAGGAGCTGACCCAAAGTGAAGCCATTACACCAGAGACTCCTTAAAAGCTCCTAAAGGTCCACGTCCCCCTAAGTTACCTCTGAGCCCCTGCAGTACCAGGAGATGTCCCCAAGTAAGCACATATTCATCTCCAGGACTAGCCAACATGCTGAGCTTGAAGACTGTTCTGGGTAAATCTGCAGCTGTATTATTCATACTTCCATTTGAACATTATGTAAGACAAACCTTGCAAAAATATTTTCATGAACAAGATGAAAAAGAAAACATGCCAGAAGAACTGTTCCTGTCCCTCAGGACAGTCAATTTCAGAGTAAGGACGTGAACCTAGGACACTCACTCTCAAAATGAGCACACTACAAACACGGAAATGAAGATCTCTCTTAAAATTTCTAATTAGAATCTTAAAGAAAATAAAGCAAAGGCACCTTGATAAATTAGGGGTTTTATAATTTGAAAAGCCCCATTTTGGAGAGGGAAAAAAAAATCTCAGTCATGATGACATATTTTAGCAGTTCAGATATTATTAATGAACTTGTACATGCTGAATAGAGATGTAGAACAGATATCCAAACAGCTGAGATGATATCCATTGCAAAAGTGGAAGATTATAGATTTGTAACTGAAGAAATGGAATTTCATTCTTTGCTTATTTCTCCCTATCCCCTGAAGATGCTGATTCATTTCAGCGTGAAACAATTAACTGTGTTCATTTATTTTATTTAAATACAAAAGGTTTCCCTTTTGGGAAGGAATCTAGCATTAATATTTAAGTATCAGCTCAATATTTTAATTGCTTCAATTATATATGAACTCATTTTAAATGTGTGCAATAGCTAAAAATTTGAGTGCTTAAGTAAGTCAGTATTTAAACCTTACCAGGTTGAGGTCACTAAAAAACCCACAAACTTCTAGCATATTATTTATTTCCTTTTTTGTTCTTCTGTGCATATATCCTTTCCTCTCCACCAGCAAACAGAATGTATAAATGCTGCCAGCTGTCTTCCAGACAAGTCTGTCCAGCTGCAGTGCCGCTTTCTGTCTAGAGAAGAAACTAAGGCTGAGACCCCTGTAATGAGATGCACGATGACCAGAGCTTCACAGATGACTTGCTGGTAGCCCCTTAAGACCTGACTGAGCACAGGAGCCTGGCTCCTTGCTTCCCACTGATCCAAACAGAACAGATGGAGAGCAGCCGTGAACCTGTGCGCAGAGACAGCTTATGCAGAAGAGTCTGTACTTTCCTGCACTGATGACAGCTTAGAACAGCAGTGATTCTGACTTTGTTTGCTGGAGCTGTGAATAACTTAACATCTTCTGGGAAAAGTAAGAGATCGGCGTGCGCTGATGAGCGCTGCCAAGCTCTTGTCTCCTCTGTCTGCACAGTATTTCCAGGAAGCAAAAGTCAAAAGCCTCTTTTGCATCGCTCATATCTCAGACATGGGAGGGGTCATGGCCATGCATTTTACATCAGGGTCAGAAGTCAGCTCTTCAGGCAGATGCAAACTAAAGCAAATGGCAAGTGCAAGCACACATCCAGCAGGTCCTCTGGGCCCACTCCAGCAGGAGCAGTGGACTTTAGATTTAGGCTTATCTAGAATATCCCACTGCAGGCACAAATCCATGAGTCATCTCTGAAACAAACACCTCCACTTCCATGTATGCCACAGTTTCCATGGCCAAAGTGGTCAGGCAACAACACAGGAAGCTTGAGCTTCACAGAAGAGAGCAGACAGAAATCGTAGGCACAAGTAGTGACAGCTGCAGGAAAGTGAAGGTCTCTGAAACATCTACAGCAGACCACAGTAAGTTGGCTGCATGACGTTTAAAATATCAAGCCACTAAGTTTTAAATTAATGTGTGAAAAGGCACTGAAACATCAATGACAATTTAAGACAGTTTGGCTATGTCCATACACAGCAAGGCTCAGTGCCAAGTCAAGCTCTTTCTCTCCCAAGCCGTTGGTGATAAAGTAGGATGCAGGTGGATGGAGGATCAGAGATACACTTGCTCCTGTGGCATGAATGCCATTTGGATTGGTCCCAAGATAAACAGGAGGAGAAGGAAGGCTGGAATCCCACAGAAAATCCATCTAACAGGCTGCAGACGAGAAGACACGACAGTTTGGGGGACATACCCGTGCCAAGCCCGAGCCAATTGAACTGTGTTAACCTGCAGAAAGGCTCCTAAATGCCCTGCAGCCAGCAGCCTCACAGAAGCCTTGGGGATGTCTGCCCCTGTTCCTCCACACAAGGCTGGCATGCCCTCAAGAGCTTCAGCATGCTGAAACAGGGTATTTCAGCTCAGCAAATAATACAGAAACAATAAATGGCATCAATTATTCACTAATGGAATTATGTCTAGTAAGTCTAACAGAATCTATAATCTGAAAAAAACTTTTACTTAAAAAAAATGCAGTGATTTTTAATTGGTTTTATATTCCCTGCTATGAGTATTCAAAGCACTCTACACAAAGGCTTTGGGAAAAGAAGTCACTTAATCCAATTAAAAGGAAATCATCTACCAGCTGGGAACCTAGCAGCTCCCACATCTTCAATTTATTTGTAAAACCTCCACCTGTAAAATACCCTTCCTAGGATATTGCTAAAGCTGCAGTCCCTGCATTAGCTGTTTGCTCAGTTTTACTTCTTAAAGCAGGCAAAAAGGTTGATCTGCAGTTTTCAAAAATGCTTCTTAAAATTAAGAAATGCCTGTGAAACTTAAGTCAACAGTACACGCACACAGAGGCTTGAGGCAAACTATTCTGTTCCCACCACAAACTGCAATCATTACTCTGTAGACATGACAGATTTCTTCTGGAGCATCAGGACGTTGCTGCCTGTAAAGAAGAATCTGATGAACATAATCAAATTAGCTCACCCATTTTAATTATTTTAGACCACATCTCAAGTGAGAAGCAGCCAAACAAATTTGTCTTGCTACAAGTTTGTGTCATTTTTGCAGCACTGCAGGGTACTCTAAAATCTATTTGCAGTCTTCATAGGCATCCCTGCTTCTCTTTTCCAAATGGGAAATATGGATGTCTGAATCTGTAACAAAGGGCAAGTAAAGGACATGAGAAAAATCTTTCAGTTCTGTTTTTCTATTCCCTTGCATGAGGATTGTTTCTTCAGCAAACTATAGCTCTATGTTTGCAGCTGGAGCACCGTTTCATCACCTTCTGTTTGACATCTTAAATCCTCCACTCCTCTCTTTAATGACTCTTGCTTGTTGTCCAGCCTCTGTGTGCACTTCATGGAGTTCTCATCCTCAACTTTCTCCCCTTGGATTTTCATTCCTTGACTTTGAAGGAGAACTTCTGAACCAGCCTCTGAAGATCCTTTCCTAGCCAAACCTTTCTTCTCTTTCAGTCAAATCCAGTTTCATCCATAAAGTGCTTCTGGACGTTCTGCCCCTCTTTTGACTGCCTCAGTTGAGTGATGCATTTGCATTACCTGACAACACCTCACCTTTACCTTGCTTCTCTTCAAGTCAGCTCTCTTTAGATCCTCCCTACCCCTTAAACAAGATACATTCTATGATGTGATATTACATGCATGCCAGTCAACTTCATAATCACTCTTGTACTTGACACTAATCACAATTCTGGCCATTCATGCAATAATTCTATGCATTGCTTAGAAAAAATGCCAGTCTATATAAGTCAGCAAAGACACCAACTTTGCTGGTTTATTGTCCTAGTAGCCCAAATCTGTCTTTATCATCAGTGTCAGCACCTTCCATGCACTGCTTCACACTGCTCTACATAACTGTCTGCACAATCTCCCTTCCCCTTTTAAGGATGCTCACCAGCACAGACATCCCTATACCAACAGCCAGCAAGATCCAAGACTACAACACCCCTCCAGACACTGCTGCAGAAATCCTGTCCACAGAGCATCCTTTGGACCCTTCATCCACTCCCCCCACCTCAGCTGTACTCTACAGCTAAAACACTCTTCCTGCTTCCAGACATCCTGCAGTTTACACTGCAGTGCAGCTGCCCACAAATAACCATGACATTAATTTCCCCTTTCCACTCTCCTTCATCATGACACAAGTGTNAAATGTAAAAAAAAAAAAAAAAAAAAAAAAAAAAAAAAGCAAACTCTGAATTAAAGTGCCAGCATGTTACGGCTACTCTCACCCTATGAAAAATATGCTGACATTTTCTCTTTGTGCATTTGCCTGTCTGCATCCACCCACTGCCTCTGATCTTCCACTAACACTACACAAACAGTTAAATTTCAGAAGTCTCTGGAGCATCTCTCTCTTCACAACATATAACGTTTACTGAAGCCCCAAGCAATCAAACAACAGCCCTTCAAATCTTTCAGATCTTTCAGAAAAGGGAGTCAAATGATCCATTTTGCTCCAAGTGCTGATCACAGAAACAGAAAATTATTTCACACACAATGGTGTAGAAAAAGCAAAAAAAAAGAAATTAATAGATTGCTCCATGCAGCAACCAGAATGAGTATTGAAGGTGAAAGCCAACTACATGATTATCTACTTGCAAAGAAACTGTGATATTATTTTACATGCATTTTTTCCTCTTCATCTTATTCTCCACACATACTGGCACAATCAAATGAAATGAAAAAGAACCACCTATTCACTAGTGAGTGATATTTAGCAAGAGGCAGTCTAACATATTAAAGCATTTTTCCCACCAGTACTGAACCTAAATTGACACTGTCAACAGCTGCTATTAACAAAAGACATTTTGCAGATTAAAAGAAAGCAGGTTTTAAATATATATATATATAAAAAATTAAAAGTAAACTACCAGCTGAATGATGCTACAACCATCAGCATGTCCCTTCTACAGCCGTGTACTTCTGGTAGAGGAATTGCACAGGCCCTTGCTTGCAGTCAGGTGCTATTGCCTGGCATTAGTGAATGGAGGCTGTTCAATTACACTGATTGTGGATCTCACAGAGGGTTTCCATCTAGGCCAGTGACAGCAGTTTTGAAAAACAGGAACACCATCACCCTTAGCAGAGTTTCAACCAAGATGCACGGTAGCCAAACCCCAATACCCATGACTCTTCTCACAGGGCAAACAGGGTTCGGGACACAATAACCACAACAAAAAGCTAGAGATTAGTTCTGTTTAGCAACCTCTATCTACACTTTCCAGCCCAGCAGAAAGAATTCAGCCCAGCATCTGGCAGTTTCCAGAGTAACACTTCTCAGCCTGGGATGTGACATGGAATTTTTTTTAATAGATGGCCCAATAATCTTCTCCCTCTGTTCTCAAGAAATGCAGAAATTAAACTTAATATTGGCCACACCAACTGAAGTCAGTAATTTCTGTCTGTACGTGCAGTGTTGAAAAGACCGAAGACCTTGAGAACAGCAGGATCAGTGGAAGCCTTCACACATGTAAGTATAGCACACAAACAGTGTGTAAAAACAAGTTAATATGCAGTCAAAAGTTTAAAAGTCCAATATTTACCCTTACACACACATCAGGCTGTAGCAGACTGACACCACTATGCAGCACTGCAGCTGACCTACTTGTCTGTCCAATGTCTTCCAAACTCACAGCTTACTTGAGAAATACAAACAGTCTCATAAAGTCACTCCTTTGGGAGGGCAGCGCTGCATGCAGTAAACATCACTTCAGGCTCAAGTACAGATGAACCATAATCCAGATGAACTGTCTACCCTGGAAGGAGAGATTCTAATGCTTCTTTGAAGTGTTCTGTTACTATTAGTAGGTTTCCAAAGCAGATGTAAACATGAACCAACTCCCACTCCCTTCCACTGCCAGAATAATCAGAGATTATCTACTCAGGAGAGCTCTTCCCAGTTAACCCTATATATGATCACATGTCTGGCCAGCATAATTTTTTCAAAGATGATCTTTCAACATACAAAACATCATCTGGACCTAAAACTCACCACAGACCACATCCATAGTCAAGAAAATCCTTTAGCATGAGTAAAAGACTGGATGCTAGAACAATGCCACAATGCCAAAGTCATTATTATCTTTGTGAGGTTTCAACCCGATCAACATTTTCTTTTTTTTTAAACAAAAGAAAACATAAGGACACTTTCAAATAGCTTAAAGTCATACCAATAGAAAACTATAGTGAGAAAATTCATCCTGTAATCATTTACTGAGTAAACTATACCAGTTACGACTTCTTCTATTTTTGGCAGAACAGAACAAGTAGTATATATGCAAAACAAAAAGGAGCCATGTAAAATGCTTGATTGCATGAGCATGAGGTCCAGATCCAAAAGTAAAAATAATTTTCTGTGACTTACCAGAATTTCTCTTTGACATGAGCTTCAAATTCATGCTGACTGCAGTACAGATCACAAGAACCAAGAGAAAAAGAGGCTTCATCTTTCACTTTCTGTGACAGCTGGAATGTAAACATAGTACAAAGTCTGAATCATAGCTTTTCACTACAACGAAGCAGCAACTACAGTTAAACATTTCTCAAAGAACTATTACAGGGCAATAGCTTAATGTAACAACTTCTGGGTTTATGTTTATGCAGGAGTAGGAAAACATAACAGTTCAAAATAACCATGTATGAACAATTTACCTCTGACTATCACACAAAAGGGTTGGGCTTTTTTAAATGACACCCAAAAAACATCATTTTGCTCTCAAAGAAAAAAAATCACAATTTATTTGAAGTAATATGGGTCTAATCTGGCAGATTTTTGTATGTTATTTAAGGGGAAGACCCTGATGGTCATAATTAACTTTGTCTCATACAAACAGACCACACACTTAAAAAAAAAATTCGTATTGTTCAGGAAAAGACACAGAGTAGGTTATTCATGCATTCTCTCTTAGCAATCTTACTTTCCCACTGGTGGCCTTGTAAAAGCTCCTACAATGTCTACAATTGCCCGCAATTAATGCTGTTCCAGAAATTTTTCCTATGCAATGAGGTAAAGAAAGGTAAACAAAATTCAGAAATCAATGAATTTAGGTCTCAGGAGTCTCTCCTGTGAAGTTTATTACTTAGTTTACATTATGTACATTAAAAAAGAAAAAGGGAAAATCCAGTTTGGAATTTTATTTTTAATTTTATATAATTACTGAGACAAATTCTATTTTCATTTACAAGTACCAGGCCATTCAAGAAAAGATATCAAGAGCAAACTGAGGCTCCTTCTCTGCACTTAAAAACAGGTAGAACAAATCTGAATTCATCAAAGCCCATCTCTCAAAAAGAGATGCTTAATTAAAAGCAAGAGTCCTCAAATATATGCTTAGCTAAAGTCATGGGCCTTTAAGTGGCTTGACATATTTAAACTCCAGGAATTCATGTCCGTATAAGATACAGAGTTTAGATCAGGACCCTTATTATCAGATAAAGCAGACAGTCATCTAAATCACTGTGAAGTTATTATTTGCACCAAAAGATTCAGCAAACATTTTACAGCAGCTTCAATTAAACAGAAATGCACAAAACTACCAACATTAGCAGTCAAAATTGAGGCCAATGAAACAGACTCTTCCCATAAATGCTGTAACACATCTGCCTGCCCAGCCCACTCAGACGTCCCAAACCCTCAACTCTGGGAGCAGCCCAGACCCCTGCAGATCTGAACATTTGCCCAACATGACAAAGCAGCAAGAGGGTGCAGTGTCCTGCTGTTCACTGAAGCTTATTTAGTTTAATTTGAATTTATTACATCAAATATTCTTCCCTTGTAATTTTATTACTGGCCTACCATTGTGTGAAGAAAATATAAGGAACCCTTATATTTCGTATAATCTTTTACACTATGGTGTAAAAATGTGCTGCTATTCAATTATTTCAAAACTACCACTTAAAAATGAAGTTCTCTTCCTCTCACCTTACCATACTACAATCTACAAACAGGCAGTGCATTTTTTTCCTCCCTGAATTCTATGGCACTTTATGACTATTGATTCCTCACAGTAATGATGCTAAGGCATTTTCAAGGAGTAATATGAATTGAAGGCTGTCAGACAGTGGTTAAGGACAGAAATAGCATTCATTCTTCCTTGACTTCTCCTTGAAGTAACACAATCCTGAAACAAGTAAGGCCATCTTGACAAGAGAGTTTAAAAAAAAGTAATTGAACTAAATCTTTTGACAAATAAATGTCATGATGACGTTATGCTAGGATCATTTTCAAGTATAGCTTTGCAAATTACTTTCTCCACTTTTCTCCCTTCAGTTATTACAGCTGAAATATGGAATTCCAAGATCCTTTTTCATATGGATCTGTGCATCTCGACCTCAAACAAGCTATACTGCATTAAATACATTTAAAAATTCAAAGCAAGTTCTGCCAACTAATATTAATGCCAGGCAGAGTGGAAAATTCTTGGTTCTGTCAGCATTGATAGGAGTTTTATTTTTTGAAGTCCTGGCCGCACCAAGGCAGTCAGTCTCCGTACCTCCACAAATCAGGAAAATAGAGCAGGAAAAGGGCAAGGAAACACAGCACCACCCAGTCATTCATAATCAAACCGAAAGCCTCAGCTTGTCACATCTGACACAACTCCACTGAGGCTGGCATGAAAATACACATCAGAGTCTGAGGTGTCACCTCCACCATGGCAGACATTCCACCAGGAAGTGGGATCAGTCACACCAGTGTGACCAGTGGGTCAGCTGGTAGTCTGTCCTGAGACAGCAGCCAGCTACAATCAGGTTGTTCAAACTGCCCTACCAGAGATGTTTTAAACATTCAGGTTAACAAAGAATACAAGATACAAAATAACCTGTATTTCCCCCAGAAGAATGTCCAGCAGCCAGAAGAAGGAAGGTTGTATTAGCTCAAAATTAAGTTTCTAAATTTGCTCAGACTTCTGGAGCTGAGTGTGCACCACGTGTCCCAACAGGACCAGTCTCAACTCCCTCCTCAGGGCCATTCACTCACCTATCAGGTAGCGGGATGGACTACAAACTCAAGTCAGCCCTATGCTAGGCTTCTGGGAATAAACGTGCAGTGGATGTCTATGATCTGATAAAGAACGTGAAGAAAATTGTGCAAGTTTGACGAGACACAAGATAGAACAAACCAGTCAAAGTTCAATGCCACTTCCCTGCAAGCAGGGGCTGATTTTGCCATTTGACAAACTTTCCCCTCACAGGCACTGAGCAGCATTCTCCTGAGGAGCTGCTTACTCTGATGCTGCAAACTCCAAGCACATGTGAGTAGGGGCTCACAACTGTAACAAGAATGTAATACTCTACAGGATATGCCTCATAAGAAGGGAACCAAGTTCACACCATTTCCAGGAGACTGAAGACATCTTACTCAATAAGGGCATAGAAATACCAATTACAGCCAGCTTGCCAAAAATTATTGAGAGCACAGAAGAAAGACACAGAGTGAAGTGCTTGTTGACAAAGGTGAAAAAAATCACTAGTCCAAGCCTTGTGGTGACCTGCCACGTTGTATTTGTGTCCAGGTAAGTAAAGGGAGGTTGCCGCTTGCAGAGGGAGAAGTGTAGGAGAAGCAAAGTGTGACAACTTAATTCTTCATCATTACATTGCCAACAAGGTCGTTCCTTCCCTCTTCACCCCATCTGTGCTACAGACCAGACTTCGGGCAACTGTCACAGTGTCCTGTAAGCACCCAAAACTACAAGGGGACCAGGCTGCAATGCAGCACAAATTTTGTTCTTCTAACAAAAACCACCCCAACTCCCATATCCTGTGCCTAATGCTCTTCACCTCTGCTGAAAAACTTATTTCTTCCACCTGAATCCTGAGAAAAGAGAGCTTGGGAAATTGCTGCTTCCTGTGTCCTTCATGTACTGCCTGCTGTCTTTCCAGCACCCACTTCAGCTCATATGGCTTCTGGGACTCAAAGGAACGTCAAGTGACAAGGTTAGAAGGAGGCATTTGGAAACAGTAAGAAAAAAAGAGCATTAGTATTTTGCACAAAACCCAGCACTGAGATTCCCAAGTTCACACTTTAACTATAATTTAGCTTTGCTCTAATTCATACCACAAGCTTTGTTTATGCAGTGCTCCTTTTTAAAAGGAAACAAGAAAAGAAAAGCAGTGCATGTGCACTCAGGCACACATCTGTGTACAGGCTGAGATTTGCTGACACACCATGAGGCTCCGTAGGTTCTGGTTTCTCCACAGAAACTGTGATGCAGAAGGCATTAATTAAAAACAGTGACCCACCTCTTTAGTGATTTCCAATTGTCAGGTTTTGTTGCTCAGATATCTCACAAAAATAAATTACCATTTTCACCCCACACACAAAGGATGAAATGGCAACAGTAATTCTTTCATTGTCTTTACAGTAGGCTAGATGGTGAGTCCTGTTCCTTTCTTTTCAAACCATTTCCCCACACCACTTTTTAAGGCTTTAAATTTTAATGTGAACTCACTCTTGGGTCTTCTCTTTTGCCAGCATACCACACTGAGCTGTTTATTACCAAAAGATTTTCAGCCTATATAATATGTTGGTTGGAAGCAATCCACAATGGGCACCAGTTCCTTTTTGTTGATAGCTGAAACATAAACAAAAAATACTTAAGATCAGAGATGCATGCTAGCTGAAATAATGTATCTTCAGCTCTACTTGATACGGGTCATACAGTGTTCTTCACTCTGCTGTGCAGTGAGCATCAAAGAATATTTCATTTTGCCTAATTTATTGTGTATCTTCACCATCGTAACCAGCCACTTAAGTTGTCTAAATATACAAGGAACATTAATTCTACAAGGCAGTGTGCATTCAGCTTTTGTCTTGCAGGATTTAAGTCTCCACTGGACTCGGGTCCTTAACTAAACTCACATCTGCCTAATTTTCCTTGTTCAGCTGAAATTTAAAGGAAAAGTTTAAAATGAGGGAAGCATGGTGTGCCTGCACAACACAGTGCTTGTGTTATGCAAACTGGAAGTAAACAGCAACAATGAGACAACATCCAAACTGTCTGGGATTATTACTGGCTCAGCAGTGTATCACCTGCATGACAGTAATATAAGAAGGAAAAGCAAGGTCTTGTCCTGACAAAGCAAAGGGAACCCACAGCTGAATACTGACAAGGTTATAATACTTACCTGTCATGATTCCCCTAAGGGCTGAATGTCTGGGTGCTAAAGAAAAGGAAAAGAACCTAAAACTCACAGATCTTCTGTGATGTGAAGGGAATAAATTCAGAATCTTATCAGTTATTTCAGAAGAAACAAACAGTACCACCCCTTTGGTGTTAATCCCGAGGTTTTGTTTGAAAAGATTGTAATGCTTCCACTGAAAGATTAAATATCTTCCAAATGGAACTACAGAAGATACCAAGTGCAGAATCTCAAAGTTTCCAAAAGCATCTTACAGTGTAACACAAAAACAAAAAAAGTGGCTTTAGTGGCAAGCACAGAAGAAAAATACTGTGGATGGCCAACACCCCATAATTTCCCCCATTAATATGTCGAGCTGCAGAGCGTAGAAGTGATTTTAGTTATGGTAAAGTGGCAACCAGACTCAACACTGAGCAAACTGCTGGCTTGCCCTGTAGAGAAAACCCTGCAAGCATTAACACAAGAATCTTTTCTTACAAGAATTTTCTGATCCAACAACTGCCTAAAACAGTGCTCATATATTGGGGAGAAAAAAAAAAAAATAAAAAGCAGGAAATTGGAAAATCCCCTGAAATATTCCAAGTATAGATAAAGATTACAATATCCATAGCATCAAAGCACTAAAAAGAGTGATGAGCATACAATACATGCATGCATCTAAACTGCTACTAAGAAAATTCGATAAAATCCTAAGCAGCCCATCTTAACAGATTTGTAAACTGAAAGAACTAGGACTACTCAGCATTGATTAGCCAATGGAGTTCTATCAGCTCACACCACACACTGACCTCGATTCCCTAAACAACTCATACAGAATTCAAGTTCATTAGATCTTCAAACTAAATTTTAAATCCCTGAATTGTTCTCACTCCCCATTGCAGCAGCTCCTGCACTTGGAAACATAGAAAGCAACTGTAAGGAGGAATGAGAGTGACAAAAGAGTGGGAAAGTTAGCTACTGTTTTTTAAGCCTCATACCCAGCTGCACCATCAGTGATGTACTGATTCAGCACTACCCTGGATTCTAGAGACAACTGTTGTTCAGCCTTAACATTGCAATATTCTAACTACACATCCTAGGATAGATGGATGTGCATGTCCAGTATCACAGCTTTTAAGTTCGAGTAGTCCAGGTCCTTTACAGACATCTGAAGTGAAATACATGTTGTGGGAGGAGGATTACAGCTGGACTGTAAGCTCCCATGGTTTATGAGGTCAACATAATGGATCAATTAATTTACAGCCTTTTTTCCCCCTAGAGTAGAAGCTATTAATATTCTACATATATTTACTCCTGTGAATTGTAGTTTAATCAATTCAGATCTTCAGGTAACATGAAGTACCACAGGAAATGTAAAGACTCTCAGAGACAGAGTTTAGATTTACAGAGTGCGGCTTAGCCTCTCACCACCTTGCAGAAATACTTAAAAGCTTACAGAAAAGACCACTGGGGGAGAGAAGAAAATGTGAAGACAATCTACACTTGGAAAGCTAAACATGTACACTAGCACTAAGGAAAGGGAAGAGATTTTAAGAATAATCTTGAATCAGCCTAAGTCCTAGAACTGATGCAGTTACAGCAGGAAGTTCCCAATGCAGAGCAAGGTGCAGCAGTAATCACAGCCATCCGAGGGCAGAGAGGAGCCCCAGCCGTGGGTGACCACATATGCTTCTCAAAGCTGACAAGGTTGCTGTGCCCTGTCCCAGGATGGCAAATTTCTTCTGGGCTGAGACAAACTCTGAGGCTACTCTCAGACCCAGCCCAGTCAGCCTACCCTGGGCTGTGAAGAAGCCCCACTCAGGAAAAAAAGACTCTGACTCCTGCTTTTCAGATCTCTTGAGTGAAAAAAAAAAACAAGTTGCTGATGAGAACTCTTAGGCTTAGAGTCACTGACAAACCCTGTAAATTCCAGAAAAACTATGGCTTCACATGTCACCAGCTCTTCAGTTGCTGACACCCAGAACAAACACCACTGCTCAGGTCATGATCTTTTTCTCCTGAGTGCTTTAGATGGCCCTGCCAGCGATCACAGGTCCTCTCTACAGAGCCTCAACTACAAAAGGAGAATTTCAGATTAAAAGAGATGAGAAAAGACCATTCTCATCCATACCAATTTCACTCACTGCTCTCTGCTCTTATATCAATAAGGAAGTCTGTCCAATTCACAGCTGCCTACGCAGGAGCATCATTAAGCCAAAAGATTAGATGCTTTGCTTCTTTCATACTCATTCTAACCCTGCTCCCCAAGCAGCTTTTGCAGAAAATCTATTAAAAAGAGAGACAGACAGTTCAAAGGGAGGTCTCAATCCTGAAAGATAGCATATCCCTCCTCTTTCCCCCCACACCACTTCTCTCATTCCCCTTGTGTTCCTCAAGGCTCGTTACAGAGGTGCTCAGCAAAACAGAACTAGATTTTAGACTGGGCTGCCATCTGCATGCTGAAATGTTCCCTGCTTTTACAGAGCCTTTAAAACAGGCCTCTTTCCAAGACCACACAGCAGAAAGACTACAGCTGGAACTGTCAGCCGTATTGACATTATCCCTGCTCTTCTATACACCCATAGCTCTGCAATATTAACAAAACAACAATATTTGCACTATTCATGGCAAATCTGGTCCACATTTGCTCCTGCACATTAATGAAACAGGCTCTGTGAGAATACAATTGCATGCAATGTGCTTAGAAATTCACTCCTTGATCCCATTTCTGGCCACACACTTCCCTAACTAATACATAATGATCAAAGAAGACAGAATTAACAGGAAAAGATGGCATACCAGCTTGTCAGGCTCCTTATAAAACACTCGTCTACAGTCTTCCACTTAGAAGACACAGTTCCAGAGAGGCCAGACACAGCACTTTGCCATCAGCAGAGGCAAGTTGCTTTCACTGAACTTGGCACCATCTCAGTTCCTTAAAGTGATAACATATTCTTGATGAGGATTTTTTTTTCCCCTTACATAAGTAGAGACTGGACTTTACATATATGTATTGCCAGATTTGTCTGAGTGAAAATAAGAATTTAATTAAGTAAGCAAAGAAACAACATCCCCTCAGAATTTGAGAACCATGAGAAACTGCTAATAGAACTTAATAGTTCTGCTATTATAGAAACTGCTAATAGTACTTTGATACATTTTATGGAAATCTTGAAAACAATGGAGTTTTGTTCTGATGTAGCCAAAATTAAAATAAAATACATGTTTTATGTGCCCTGATTGATCCGTCAAACAGACATCCTTGTTAATTAACTGTTACATAGAACAAAGAGAAGAGGGGTAGAAGGAATTTTCTGTAGTGCTTTTGGGGTGGAAAGGATTAGCCAAAACCCCACAGAAGTTTCTAACACACAGTCTCTCTCTTCCACCAGCTTTTTTACTGAATATAATGCATCCCTCAGTCCTCCACCAATTTCAAGGGGGTTTACCTGGATCTAGTACCAGATGCCAGAGGAAACCCTCACCATCAAAGCTAGCAAAAAGATTCTCCTTATTCTCATCAAGGGCAAGATCTCTTCTCTCTGTTTTCAAGGTTGTTTAAAGAAAGATTTATTTTTAGTTGGACATCCTGAAAAGTAAATTGCCTCTTAAAGTGCCTTTTTATTTTGTGATACACTTTAAACGTTCACTTTCGCTTCCAGCACTAAAAGAGCTTCTGATAAATAGCTCAGACTCTCATTGTTTGAGAAACGCTTAGAACTGAAGAGCAGACACAGTTTCCCATACAGCTCTTTAAGACTGTTTAACAATTGTTCATGATTTAGCATCCCTGGATATTTTCAGCTTGCGCCTCAGTTTGAAGTGAGAGATTACTCAGAGTCCGAATGTTTCACAGAGCAGGAAAAGTCCATACACTATAAATGCTTTATTTGTACTTCTCACAGTGAGTACAACTTCTCAGCATTTTCCCTCAGACACACAGGTCAAGGCTACCAGCCCCAGCCATCCCTGGCAGCTTCCCACCTCAGCCAGCCCCCAGCCCACCGGGACAACTGGCTGCACATGTTCCTTGGAACTTTTCCTTCACCTCTGGTCCCACAAGGGCATCACAACCCAGGGCAGACAAATTTTGAACAGCCTCTCCCTTCCAAATGCCACATAAAAGACACTGTTCTCCATGGCTTTAAGTGATTACTGTAACATGTATTCTTCTCTCCCCAGGAAACAGCTGAGAACAGTCATGGAAAAAAATTACTCTGCCTATGCAATCCAACCAAATCCCCTTACAGGAACATCCCATCCAGACAGCCTGGATGCTCCTGTCCTCTCCATGCAGGCAGAGCATCCCAAGGGGTACAGGCCTCACATGATGTCCCCATTCCCTCCTCCTTGCTCTCCAGCAGCCTATCTGCATGTCTGCTGGGCTCCTCAGACACATGCTACCTCCAGCAGCTGTCCAACTCCTCCAGACACACACATTCCTAAACCCTCCATGGCTCAAGCTTATCCCACAGTGACACAACACAACACCCACAAGATCCTGAGACCAGCCTGTGTGTTCCTACCTGCCTCCACTTCCACACTCCTCTGAACCCCATCCAGGCTTAAGGTTGTCAAGTTCAGCTTCTTCTGAGGCCCAGGCCTCCAGCCTCCATCAAACTGGGACTCTTCCTCCTCCTATTCCCACACCACCAATCCCTGCCTGATCAGAAGTGATCCGTGACACAAGAACAGCCCTTCTGCTGAGCTCACCTTCACCACACCAGCCTATGAATCCCTTCTGACCCTTTCAGGCTCTTTTTTGATCTGACTTCTTTTTGGAGAGTGGTCAGTCCCCCCATGCTGGTTTCCAACAGCTTCAGCTACTGCACTGCTTCAAAGTGCAGCCACCAGATTGGCAGCTCTGAAAATTAAAAGGCTTTCCATTGCTCTGCAGAGACAGAGTAGTTCAGGCAGCGCTGGCTGATGCCATTCATGCACTGAGGCTCCAGCAATTGTGTGGCATCCACTAAAATTGACTCAAGCTGGCTAAGTGCATTAATGTGGCACACCTGGCCTTCCTTCCTACCCCTTGTGCAAACAAATCTTCCTCCCTTTTCCCTCCCCCCTCCTCCATTTAACCGCTAAAGCATCAATCACCAAAGAAGTTGAATACAAACCTTCTATGAGCTTCCAGGTACTGTGAAAGGAACAGGGTGTTCTGCAGAGAACTGTTGAGCCTTACAAATGGAACAACCCAAGATTCATCTCTCTCTCCTGTGCTCACCTGCAGCCCAAATAGGTGGGAGAGTATAAGGAAGTCTTGCTATCAGCTAACAACCCTGAATGTTCCCAGCTACCCCTCCCAAATACCCAGGAGCAAGCAAGAAGTGCATGCGCACCCGTACGCACAGGATATGTGCTTCCTACCCTTGGTCACCAGCTAGAAAGCTTTAGTTCAGGAGACAAAAGTCTCTCTCTTCGAAGACTCTGATTTAGAGCACTTTGGAGGTGCAAGCTGTTGCCTAGCAACACAAGCACTCTGTAGGGAGGTCGGCCCACACAAGCCCCCATCCTCCCACTGCAAGAGGTCTCCTCTGCCCAGAGAAACACCCTCAGAAGGATACCATCCTTAGTAATTTCTCAGAAAGCCATCCTACACATCACCAGTTGCAACCCCTGATGAATCACTG
>VYZQ01012523.1:21543-31747 GCA_013400655.1 Mystacornis crossleyi | reverse complement strand
TTGTACTTGAGACTATTTCCTCAAGTTGGGGAGGTTTAGTTGGATATTTGGAAAAATTTCTTCACCAAAAGGGTGGTCAGGCATTGGAACAGGCTGCTCAGGGCAATGGTGGAGCCACCATGCCTGGAGGGATTTCAAAGACATGTAGATGTGGCACTTGGGGTCATAATTTGGTGATGAACATGGTTAATGGTTGGAGTGGATCTTAGAGGCCTTTTCCAACCTAAATGGTTCTATGATAATATGATTTATGTTCATGGAATGAAAATGAGTGTTTATACATTTAGGCTCAGGAAAATGCCAAAGCCACTGTTTTATTTTGTTTTGTGTGAAAGGAGGTACCTCCTGAAGCATTTGGAGTGGAGATGGATGTTTTATGCTGTTGTGAGATTGTGAATCTCTGTTAGCAAGCAGTGCACAGCTTTGTGGAGGAGGGCTGGTAATTTTAAAACATGCTACTGCTTTTCTAAGCATGGAATGTTGAAAATGTTACTTCCTTTTTGTGATAAATTTGTTTATAAAAGCAAACCAGTAATACTAAATGTATAATTGTAGAAGTGGTACGTATCTTCCTTTTGTAAACTTGTGCTTTAGGGCAGGGCCTAACTCCTGTAAATGTTCGATGTTTTATCCCTCTTGTCCCCACATGGAACTGTAGAATTTGAAGCCAGACTTGTGACTTGTAGCTGACTCTGAAGCAAAGGAAGTAGTAAAGGCCAAGCTCAGCTGATTTTCCACAGGTTCTGATTCAATATTACAAACAGCCCGCACTGGGATGGCTGACAAGGTCACAGTCTGGCTCATGAGCTGTGAGGGTTCAGGAATTGCTTGCAGCAGTCTGCCACCCAGTCAAACAGAAAACTAGGCTGGTTTACTTTAACAGACTGTGCTGGGAAGGATCCGGAACTGCTTTATGAGCAGTGATTTCTGCAGCCACGATGAAGTGGAGGTGATGGGTGTCGTGTCAGCAGTCCTAGTAAGTCTGGCCTTGCTTGTAACACAAACTCCTGAGGCAATTCTTTCAGAGCTAATAGTTGTCCATCTTGAGTGAAACGTTGGGGAAAACAACCAGTGTAGGACCTCAGAATCTTCAGTGTTGGTAGGCTGGGGATGGACCCAGGATTGATAGAAAGCTCTGTCCCCTGTTTTGATGTTTATTTGTTCTTGGTCCTTTTTCTCTTCTGTTGCGGTTTCTGAGTTCTGTAGTCTGCTTTCCTGTATTGTTTTCACTACAAGGCTGGTGCTTTACATGGATACTAATAGTTCAGCTTACAGGGTAAATCACGGAGAAAGTTTCCTCCAGTGTCTCTCTCGACAGCAAACAGCTCTAGGTGCCAGAAGTATTCTCTCCCACCAGCAGTTTCAGTGGATGGACATGGAGCAGTTGGCAAGGATCCAGGTCGGAAGCTGCCCTCAGAGCTCTGTCCCAGAAGTACAGCAGGCAGCTCTTGGAGCAGTTGGTTCACGTTTGTCACACATTGTGTGCTGGCTTGGCTGGCTGGATCGAATGCCAGCTGCATCTTCTTCATCTCCTTGTCCTGGGAAGAAGGAGACATGTAAGCAGACTGCACTTTGCTGCACAGCTGGAGACTCTTTCTAAACTGTACTAGGCATTCTGCGAGGTGATGTGATGCCGTGGATCCTGTAAGACACCCTCCTTCCTGCCAGGTCCTCTGTCCTGTACCTTTTGGGCAATGGGGCACCTGACTGGTTCTGCTCTTTATGTCCTTGTACAGGAGCAAAAGGCACAGGGTCTCTGTATGATCTTTGCCTGAAGGGCTGGCTGCTTTCCTGGGAATTTCACTTGGAGCAGCAGGGTAAGGGAACTTTCTTCAGGAAGTCCTGCTGTTTTCAAGCTCTGTGTATCTCTTTAGATAAATAATGCCACAAGTTTTTTTTTTTCTGCACGTACCTGGTGGATGATGGGAGAAATGCATTTGAGACACGTTTGAAAATTTACTAGAATATTCTAATACCTATTCATAGTTTTGTCAGGTTTGGTTACCATTTCTAGTAGGCACATAGAACACTTTTAAAAGGGAGTTTATACTTGCTGAAAACATACAAACCTGAAGAGTTCTAGGCATCTTTACTATAACTGTGTGGCCTGGACTTTGAAGCAAAAACTGGGGACCAGATGTGCCCTCAAGTTCAGTTTTGCTGTTAATGCATTGTACAGAGTGAAACCTGGAGCAATCAGCAATAGCGGGAGCCTCTCTTGAATGGCAAATGCCACTGGATTTTGTACATGTTTGAATTTTTAAATAGTGTAGGAAAATGACAGTGTTAAAAGTTAAGACTAAAAAATGTGCCACTGCTGGGCAAAAGCATACTCTGATGTCTCTGATGGATAATTATAATTCTCTCTGATGGAGAGTTTGTATTTGGGAAACCTATTGGATAGGGAAACGGGTTGACTTCCAAACCAAATATGACTGGCAGATTAAAGTTTTATTAGAAATTGTCATTGTTTCCCTCTTGTTTTATGTTTGGGGCCAGATGTACAGAAAAGGGTGAAGTATTTTTCTTACAGTGTTTATCGTTCCACGTGCGTTTTTATTTTTCTCCTCTTTATTTATGTATTTATTTATTTATGTAAATGATCATGGTTGTAAAACAGTTTAAAACTTTGGCATTAGAGACAAAAGGAAAGCTGGTTTTGATAGACTTGTCAGTTAAGGCTGTTCTAAAATTTAATTATGTTATTTTTATCTAAAGTTTTCAGTGTTTTGCTTTGTCAGAAAAACTGCGGAATGGAAAAATGACCTGTGCTAGACTGTGGGCTGTATTCTTGTCTCTGTAAACATTATCCGTAATGCTGTTGACTAAAAAGGGGCAGTTTCTTTCTGTACCAATACAGAGAATATATGTAGGGACACTTTATTCTTTTTCTGCCAAAAGAAGAGGTTCCAGTGGCTGAGGTGTTTCTTTCTTCTCTGTGCTATTTAACACACCCAGAGCAGTGCAGAGGGAAGGTAAATGCAGTGGTTGGGGACGATTCCTGCGTTTCAAGGACAGAGCATGGCAAGTGCAGCTACATTCAAAGGATGTGTTGGAATTCAGCTGTGGTCCTGCAGCCTCACTCTAAGGGAAAAAGACAGAATTTAGGACCATGTCAATGTTAATTGCATTGGTTAGCCATTAGGTCGGCTCAGGAACAGGAGGTTGCAAGTATGCCTGAGGAGCTGCTCTCTTTCTCCTGAAGATTTTTACCTGAGAACCCAATTACTGGGCAAACACAGGCCTTCCATGACATTGGAACATCAGTGACTGGCTGAGGGAGCCTCAGGGTGGGTCTCCTCAGGGTGTTTCAACTATATATCCATGAGTTACCTTGAATAAACCAAACTGAAAGGCAGTTTAAAAGCTAGTTGTTAGGATGCCATGTGTAAACTCCGTAGAGTTTGCTTGACAGTGATTTTTTTACTCTGTAATCAAAGACATGTAAATTAATTTTTTCTGTGAAGTAAATACTTTTGTTTTATTTTGTTGGTTTTTTTTTTTTTTTGCCTATTTACTGAAAGTGTAAGGAAAGTAACAGTCAAGAGAAGAGGACTAAAACTAAAACTGTAGTGGGAAAGCATCCCTTTTTACAGGCATGCTTTTTATAACCCTGTGGCCAGTATCAATTCCAGACTGTCCTTCTGAAGGCCCTGGCTCTTGGGCAGCTCTTGCCATGGAGCTTCTCTCCTGGTTCAGAGTTTGTTTTCCTGCATACTTTGATACTTTGATCAGTGGCCTTGGCTTGCCTTTTGATAAAAAGAATTTTGGTATCTGCCACTGCTTTTTAGGATGTTGGCCACTGCTCCGGCAGGGTGCTGGTTCCCGTCTAAAGTGTGGAGAGCTGTTTTATGCTTTTTGGAGTTTTTTAAAAATACTTTTCCTGCCTTGATGGTTCAGGCTTGGGTGTTGGTATATCAGCATGTCTGGAAATGACATTTTGCTGTTCCAGTAACAATTTCGTTCTACTTTCTGTCATTTGATTTTGCACTGGAGGTTTTGGTTTTAAAGATGAGTCACAGGAAACAGAAATTGTGATTTTCCAGACAGAAAAGCAGTAGAGTTTTATTTTGTTGGCTTGAGCTTTGCAGGCAGCTCTTACTTTACGAGGACAGTGTGAGCATCATATGCAACACTGAGGTGTCTGGGGCTTAGCATGAGATCCTCGCCACGGCTTCCTTCAGCCCCTGCTGGGAGCCAGAGCCCTGGGCCACTGGCTGCTCGGGTGGGTATTGCATTTTGCTGGTGTAGACAAGTAACTATATTTAAAAAGCCACAGCTTTAGAATTCTTGATGTAGAGAACTTGCTTTTGTCAAGTGTTAGCAGCATACGGAATTAAAAGGAGAGCAGATATCTCCCTTTGTGAATTTTGCCTTCAAGCTCATTAGCATGGCAAATTTTCCACTCATGAGAAGTCTCTCTGGGTTTTTTTGGAAATTTTGAATTTAATCTGAATTTAAGATTAAAGAGGAAAACGACCCACAAATAATAAGTCCAAGGCTTTGTGCATTTTAATAGTGAGTGAAGAGAACTAACTGTAAATATAGAGATTTTTGTTAAAGATCCTTTTTATGTTGTAACTGGAGATTTAAATAACTTTTTTGTGATTTTCAAAAGTGGTGGTATAATGCGTCAGTCCACAAAATGAACTCTTGAAGAGAGAGGAGACATGATGAATGCTTGAGAATGATACTATGGGACAGTCTTAGTTTCTTCTACAAAAATAGAGCAATCATTTCAAAATAGTTGCTTTAATTATAGGTCAGGTTAAGTTGCTTGAGATGCCATTTGACCAATAAAAGTTACTTGTCAGACTACAGAATATCATCATTCCTCTTTAAATATATATTCTGACTTCATCCATGGTGGTTAGTTGGACTGTATTTAAGCAGAATTAACATGAACTGTTACAGAACATGTTTGAAGGCTACTGTACAGTTGATTCTGTAGGAGTAGGTCACGTGATTTATTTATGTTTGTCTTAGCAAATTCTGTTTTGTCATTAAACCAGTTCTCTGCCCTTCCTTTTTCACAGCTCTCTAAAGCCAAGTCAGATTGCCTTACAGGTCACTGCAGGTGTGTTTTGGAATGGCACGTCTGTCTTTTAAAGCAAATAAAACTGTTGCTGGGATTTTTCCATACGTTACTTGTATACTGGGCTAAACTGTGTTTTAACAACTGAAACATTGTTTTTAAGCTTGGAAATTCACCCTATTTTGTTTGTAGAAATAACAAATAGAGAATATTGTTTCTAATGTGCGGCTGTTCCATTCTTTTTAAGTGTTTGGTGAGTCGGGGTTCGTTCACACAGGTGGAATCTGCACAATGTAAAGCCTTGATTCACACAAGAGCATGGCCCCTCTGTGTGGGGTTTGCATTCTAGCTCTTGTTTGGGGTTTTCAGGATAGCAGATTTCAGTGTAGGGCCCAGTCCCGCAGCCCTGACTGCCAGGGCTCTCTGGGACATGGGCTCTGGGCTTTGCTCACCCTGTGGGTGAGCCAGCGAAGGCAGAGCTCGCCTGTGTCTGGTTCTGCTCTCCCTGCTGAGTGTTCCTGTCGGGGCTGGCTGGGCACTGGGCAGTGATTCTCATCCCTGAAGGTTTGCTCTTTCCATAAGCAATCTCTCAGCTGCTCATCCCCTTGCTACAGGGCTGCCTTCCCTTGTACTTCTGTTTTTCTTATGTTACAGAGATGATGGCATCAAAGCAAAACCTGGCTGTCTTAAGCTAAAAAGGTAAATATTGCCTTGTCACTCTGCTTTGTTTTAGTAGGAGCCTTTTGTTAATCTTTTGCTGACCACTCTGATGTTAGACCAGTTTTCTGAGAATTCATGATCAGTTCACACTTCATGGCTTTATCCCTCTTACTTTACTTTTATCAGAGCTTTTAGGACAGTGTTATCTATTAATTGCAAATGAGTTCATCATACATTAATCATTTGCTGTCTTTTGAGATCTGGGTTCTGCATCTTCGTTAGAGGATGTTCTGACCCAAATTTCTCTTCCCTCCTTGTTCAGTGAGCAGTTTCAGCTGGACAGCACTAGGAAAACTACCTTAATGTCAGTGGGTATAATGCAGTTGTATTTTCCTGTTTCCAGGCCATGTGCAGTCTTCTGAAAAGCTTGGAGGGGTACTTAAACTTCATGTTTGATGATAGGTTTGTTTCTCTGAGCTGTGCTTTGTGCCTGCCTTAATCCCCACTGTGCTGCTGCAAATTGAGTTGAAAACCATCAGGTTTATGGATGTGCTGGTTCCACTGTGTGTATCTGAAAGAGAGATGCTTAATATGCTTCATACAGCTGTTCATGTTTCTTCTTAGTACTTTTAATTTTTCTCTAATGTGTTATCTTTCAGGGAGTTTTGTTCTTTTATCTGTGCTTTTGCTGGGCTCTCATTGCTGAAACGATATAGTGGCTGACTTAATCCAAAGTGTCTTGTCACTTGCCTGTGAAGGTTTTTGGAAAATTTACTGTGTGTTCTTGGGCATGTGGAGTTTCTGTGATTAATAAGGTGTCTCAAACGGTACAGATTTTGAAGATTTTAATGCCTACAGGCAGTTTTTTATTGCCTTTTTTTCTAATAAGAGTAATCTCTGTTCCCAAAATTAGTTTCTTTTTAGCTTTTCAAAGCTTGCTTTGAGAGAAAGCAGTGCTTGTGCATAATAATGGCATTGTGGTTTATTTTAAATGAGGCAGGGTCTAAGTAGTTTGTATTTAAAAGACTGGGGCTTTTGTGGACTTGCTGCAGTAAAATATGAAGTCTTATAAAAAGTGGAAGTGATCTCCCTTCATGGTTTTTGTGAGATGGTTGCATTAAAGGAGCTGTAAACATATGTGGTGTAATTTTGGGTTTACCAACTGTGCACATTAATGCTGAATGAAGACAAGAAATAAGATTCACTGTCTTTCCCTAAGCTGTCTTATGGCAAGGGTCCCAAAGATACCAATAATTCTCTGATCCAGAGAGCACTGCTCTGAATTCCTGAGATTAATCACTAGGACTGTCATGGCAGGCTTCCCCAGCACAAAAACCTCTCAGGTTCTACTGTATTAAATATGTTGTTTTGAGGTTTGCTGCTGGCAAATTCACGGTAGCTTTCTGTGCTCTGCCCTGGTGTTGACAAGGACAAACAAGTGAGCTGGCTTGGCTTGGGTAAGCAGTGGCATATGGTGTTGAGATCACTTCCCTGAGCAGGTCAGTTTGTGAACAGAAAGCAGTTGGGATTAGATGTGAAACAGAAAAGTGCTAATTTAATGCAGTAGTGAAAATATTGATTTGAATTTGTAAGGCTTTTTATCTTGGAAGGACGCCGCTGTAGAGAAGTGCCAGATGTCTGTGGATTGTGTGTGAGTGATGACATTAACATATTAAGCAGTTTGTGCCCTGTGCCTTTGCAGAGGCTGTGGCTGAGCTGCAGAGGCTGTGTGTGTCCCTGCCTTTGGGGTGGCAGCCCTCTGAAGGACAGAGCTCTCTGCCCCCGGCCCAGGTGGGCAGGCAGAGGTTGTTGCTGCAGGCAAGTGTGGGAAGCAGCTCAGGAGAGGTCATCAGAAGATGCCTTTACCAGTGAGCAGATGTAGTTTGTTGCAGCCCGAAAGCCGCTCCCTTGGTGTTTTGACACCAGGGGAGCAATACTGTGAAGATGTGGTAGATGGGCAGAGCTAAGGTGTGTTTTTAAGTCCCTTTATTTATTTGTTTCACCTGTGTATTTTGGGATTCCTGTTTCAATAGCTGGATGTTCCAGTACACTCCATAGTAACAGTTGACTTGAATGTCAGAAGACATTCTGAGTATTTTGGGATGCTGTCTGAGGAGAACCCTAAGGAAAAGAGCCATCAAGGATGATAGAAAACAGTAGTGAACACACTGCCCCTGTGTGCAGGGAGCACTCAGAGAGCTTCAGCTGCAGAGAGCCGATGTCAGAGATGTGAAATGTCAGCAGCAGATTGCTGGGGTAACAACAGGAGCAACTCTTGAACTGTCTTGAATTCTGCTTGATGGGGCATATTTTTGTATCATTCCCAGCTGCTGTAGATGAAAGTGTCACTGAAGCCAGAGGTTTGGCAGTCCATGTTCCTGAGAATATTAATTGCCACGTTTTCTTCTGCTATGCTTAATCTTGGCTGCTATGTTGGTGTTCAGTTCACATATGAAATCTGCCAAGCATCTTTTTTTCAGTCATGTTGCAATCGCTGCTGCAGTACTTGTGACTTGCTACTCCAGTATTTGTGAGAATCATGTAAGACAAAAGGAAAAAACAAACACAAACTCCAAACTAAAAGCAAAGGTCTCCACCCCCTAGAAGAGGATGGCAGAGGCGTTCAGTATAGTGGATATCAGTGTAAAGCAGTTGATCTTTATTTTGAGACAATACTATGGAAATGGGAAGAATTGCCAACAGTTCCTGAACACAGCTGATAAAAGCTGTTTTGAAAATCTGTTCCAGGACAATTCAGCTGGATTAGTTCATTTAGCAGTTGCTGTAGTTCTGTAGACAGAAGCAGGACAGTGCTTTAAATTCTTACTGCAATGCTCATGAGTCTTGTTGGATAAACAGCAGTGGCTGGATCTACAGTATTTATGAAATCATATGCTCAGGCCATAATTCCTCCCTGTTTAGTCTTTGTGTACTTAAGCCTTGTTTGGTGGCCCTCAGGACTGATTTGATAGAGTTGAAGTCACCTCGCAGCGTGATGAGACGTGGCAGCTCTCAGCAGTAGGAGGGACTTCCTTCAGAGCGTGGTGGTTTCTGGTGTTTTTTGGCCTTCTCATTTGGGAATCCCAGTGAGCCTCTGGTGGGCCAGGGACCAACATAACTGCGTCACTGTAAGCGCTGCTGGGGCTCCTGTTGCATCTTGTCACTAAACAAGCTGGAGAACGAGCAAGATGTGACTTGAGCAATGTGTTTATAGAGCAGCAAATCCGTGCTTGTCTGGATGTCTTGTAGGAACCTCCCCCACCCCCTCCAGACCGAGTGTGAAGCCAAGCAATGGGGTAATTAGTGACATCCTGGAAAGGAAAAGCTTTAGGATGCATGTGTATTTATTTTAAAGAAAGTAGTACATTAAATTGATGAAAGTATAAATCTATTCTGTGGAGAACATTGTAGAGTTTCAGTGCAGTAGGAAAATACAATAAAATACAGTGAGTAATTTTTCACTTTGGGAGGAGAAGTGGAAAATGATTGTCATCTCTAGAGCTTGAAAAGGCTCAGATTTGCAGTCAGCATTACTGTGTTATTGCTGTCAGGCTGAAAATCCTGGAAGCTGTTTAAGCAGTGCCATATGCCCTTCTGAATTGTCCAGTGAAAAACAATGGAGGGGGTGGAGGGAAACCCCTAAGACTATAAAGCTCTTTTCAGAGGCACATCTGGACTTAATAAATGCAAGCACACATTGTATAATTTAATGTATCTGCTTAAATTAGGGCTCAAACACAAGAGTGCAAGGC
Source organism: Mystacornis crossleyi (assembly GCA_013400655.1). Classification (NCBI taxonomy): domain Eukaryota; kingdom Metazoa; phylum Chordata; class Aves; order Passeriformes; family Timaliidae; genus Mystacornis; species Mystacornis crossleyi. The sequence goes on along the minus strand of VYZQ01012523.1, from coordinate 22,300 downwards.
CTGCCATGTTGTGTTTGGTGCAAAAAGGATTTTCTTAACATATTTATTTTCCTCATGTAAGTCCAATTGCCACTTGTAAAAAAATCTACTAGCCGTGCAGCTAATGCAGCTGGAAATAAGAAACCTGTTCCCTGCAATACTGGTGTGAGTGGTGTAAAGCTGGTAAGCTACCAGGCATGGTGGTTGTGTGTAGTTGTTCTATTTTACCTTTGAACATGAATACACAAGTGCTGAAATCTGGTCTTTTGCTCTGACTCTGATATGGAATAAGGTCCTGGGTCAGTACCTGTGAGCTATGGCTCTATGGGCAAGGGCTGCTTTTGGCAATTGGCCCAAAATGAGGAAAACCTTTAAAGAAGTTCACAACTTGTGAGTCAGAAAATAGGGAGACAAATAGGCCTTGTCCTCATGTTGACAAACTTGCTCCCATCTCCAGCTCCCATCATGTTTCACGTGGAGACTGACTGTAGCTGTGTTCTCCAGGTGGGCAGGAAGGGACCTGATGCTTCAGGCTCTGTGGTGACTGAGTCTGCAAGGCTAAAAGAAAAGGGAAATCCACCTTTTTTTCTTTATTAAATCACAAGAAGTAATGGGGAGAGGAAATGGGACTGTAACTTCTGTGTCGTCACTATGAAGATGTAGTTTAAGGAACCACATGAGGAAATACAAACATAGCACTTAACAGAATTTTAAAAACAGCATTTTTCTAATAGTGACCCAAGTAATGCAGAAATTTACCCAGCAAAGATAAGTGCAC
>VYZQ01012523.1:0-21489 GCA_013400655.1 Mystacornis crossleyi | reverse complement strand
CTATGTGAATTTAAACAATTTCTCTTGACAGGTTAAAGTTTCTCTGTAAGAATTTGAAATACAATGTTCTGTTTCACAAGTCTGCTGCAGCATTCCTCATGGTTTTCCAAAGTAATTGTTTTTTTTGCTGTAGGAAGGGAGATGTCCATGTTTATTTGATAGGATCAATAGATCTATTCTTGTGGGCTTTAATTTCTGGTGTCAAAATATGCTGTGCTGAAGGCCATGGCAGAACTGTGGCTCTGCAGTATGAAATACAGGTATTCAAGGCTGCTGTAGCAAGCATTTTTCAGCACTCTTGATTAGAAACGCTGGCATGAAAAGAATTTTTATTCAATGATATCTGCTACTTGCTTCCTACACCTAAATACTCTTTGTGAATATTTTTTTTAAAGTTTGTCCTAGAACTTGACACGTAGGGTGCTGGCACTGTGCTGTAAGACTGCTTGAAAAGTCTCTAAATTACTATGATCTCTTTTACAGAAGGAAAAACAGCAGCTGCAGTCACAAAACGGAGTGGGTTAAGTAGGTATATGTGTCTGGGCATATGTCAGCCCATAACTCACCACTGGTGCTGAGTGTTTGCAAACTGTTGGAAACTCAGAGGAGGGGATCTGTGGTCTCTGTTTTCTGTTTGTTCCCATTTGGCTGCTTAGTGAATGCCATGAGCTTGGAAGTTCCTGCCCTCTTCTGTACTGAGGTTGATGAATCTGTGTTTGAATCATCCATTTTCAGAGTCTGGGTAGGTTAACATTTCAACTGTGTAAGGAGGGGAGCGCTTACCTCTGCTGCCCTGCTACAGCTGCAGTCTGAAGGCTGAACCTGTGTCACCTTGGAACCCACACAACTGTTAGGTTGAAATATTGTGGAGAAATTACACTCCAAGGAACCTCCTTTATCTTCTCAGAGGTTTGTCAAGGCAGAGCATTTTGTTGCTATTCCAGGTTAAATTGAAGTGTGTGCCCTCCTCCGTCCCCCACTGTTCCTCTCTCTCTGTTACCCACCTCCCCCATAGCTCCCTCCACTCTTTTTTTTCTCTGCTTTGTAATTGTGCTCAGAGAATTTAGCTGCTCTGTGGGAAGAAAATCTTGAAGCTCAGAGCCTGTTCTGTAGTAGAGAGAGGGCTGTAGCTGCCCATGAACACATCTGTGCTTTAGGGACCCCTGCTCCACTTGTTCCTCAACAGGCAGGACACACAGCAGAAGTGGAGAAAACGGAAGGGCAAATGCTTGGGGAAGCAGAGTTGTGGTGAAAGAACTGGTTAAGAGATAGAGACTGCAAAGACACTGACAACTGTCACTTCTTCATAGGTTCAGTGTGGACAGATCTCACATAGAAAGAAAAATTTCTCCTCAGGTTCTGTAGTGTGAGAGGTTTGATTTAAAATAAAAATTACTAGCTTTTTTTTTTGTTTAATTAAACTACACATTCTTAATATACTAAAAGCCAGTGAAAATTTAGGACTGTAAAAGTTTAGTGGCTCCATTTATATTTTATATAAATATAAAATATAAAGCTTAGAAACTTATGTTCACAGGCTTAGAAAGCCTTTTAAAAAGCTTTTATGGTTATTTTTCTTAATAGTACTTGATAGTTTGACCAGTGTGAGGTTAATAAGTCTTTTTTTGTTTGTGTGATTACTCAGCATTCAAATAGAGCACAAGTGATTGTGGCTTTATGGATTATGGATGAAGGCCCTTGCTGTTAATACAGATCATACCTTTGATCCAGGCAAAGCCTTTATTTAGCTGTACAAAAGAAGGAAATGAGAAAGGTGGGCTGTGTGTCACACAGGCGCATTGGAACTTCACTGGTACCCAAATGTGCATTTGCAATGCAAGGCAGAGCTCTGAAACTGGTCCTGGGGGTGTGGTGCTCGGGCACGAGGGTGGGGTTTGCTGGGACCACACCTGGGGCTTTGCAGGGACCAGACCTGGGACTTGCAGGGATCATCCCCAGGGTTACAGGATGTCAGAGCTCTGGCAGTGCTGTGCTCGGGCTGCTTCATTTCCCCACTGGCAGTGTACCTGCAGTGTTGCACGATGTGCTCTTCAGCCCATGTGTGCCTTAGCTGCTTTTTCCAGATTGTTTTTCCTCACCTTTTTCCCCCCCACCTCAGTTGTTTTCAAGAATTCCTGCCTCTTTTGGGTTGCTCTTCCATATGCTACTGTTTTTTTCAGGGAGAGAGCAGCTAGAAGAGCTGGGGTGTTTAACCTGGATGAAAGGAGGCTCAGAGGGACCTTATCTCTCTCTCTACAACCACCTGAAAGGAGGTTGTAGCCAGGTGGGGATCAGTCTCTTCTCCCAGGTATCAAGCGACAGAACAAGAGGAGGTTGCCTAAAGTTGTGCTGGGGGTAGGTATAGATTGGATATGAGGAAAAATGTGTAGATACGGCACGTGAGGACAGGTTTAGTGGTGAAGACGGTGGTGCTGAGTTAACAATTGGATTCAGTGATCTTGGAAGTCTTTTCCAACCTTAATGATTCTATGAATCTATGAAGTCCACATTCATCACCAGACTTGCAGAAGCCTGAGTGTTCTGCGCTGTGCTAGGCAGCCTGGTAGGAGCAGAAAAGGGTGGGGGGAAAGGTGGAAGTGGATAAATAACTTTTTGTGCTCTCAGACATGCGTGTTTGCTTTTCTTTACCCATCAGCATAAGGTTACCTACAGTGGGGTTGCTGTTTTTCATTTCTGCTGTGTGGCTGAATTTTTATTTGACTGTTTTAAACAGTATGTTTGCATGGGGCTGAAAGAACCTTCTGTGTTATAAAAGATGAAAATTTCAGCTCTGTTAAGTCAGAAGATTGAGACTAACATGGCTACTTGTGCTGCAGCTTCTCAGGCTGGTTGGAGCTACAAGGGAAAACAGAAATGGCAACGGGTTTTATTGTCCATCTTTCTGGTTGTAGGTAAATGTTGTTGATTCTTTTTCATGGATAAATATGTTTCTTCTTGGTAAACAGTGCTGCTGCCTTTTGTATCTCAAGCTGAAAGTAGGATTACAGGAAGGAGAGAAATTGATAATGAAGTGATTTAGTGTTTAATTTGGTGTTCTTTCTACATGAATTGCACTTTGCTTTGTGTTTGGTTTTCTTCTGTACTGAATTCTGTCAAATTCATGTCAGTTTTGTAGCCCTAATGCGTATCTGGTTCCCTGCTTGGGCTTCTGAGCACAATAGCTGATTTGGTAAACTTGACATTTTTCCAGAGGGGATTAGTTGCTATGTAGGAATTGTTACGATGGTTCCACTGAAAGCACTTCTGATTGATTGTCTCTCTTGCTTGGAAATTACTTGTCTAATATGTGGGGGGTTTTTTTATATTCTGTGGCATTCAGGAACTTGGTGGGGGGGGAGAATGGAAGTCAGACAGTCAACTTGTTGCTTTTTATATCGGGCATACTTAATGTGCACTGGAAATAAAACCATGCTTATAATGTTTGAGACGCCACTGGGTTTCTTCTTAAAGATGATTCTTAGTCAAGCTATTGACTTCATTTTAGAATGTGATCTTCAGGTTCTGTGGTGTGATTTAAAATAAAGGTTCCTGGATGTTTTTTGTTTAATTAAACTTAGCATCAGAATTTGGATTTTATTTCTTTTGAATTGTGTTGACTTAAAAACATAGTTTCAGTTTGGAGCAGCAAGAATTCTTGAAGGAGTGATTCTCCAGCAGTATTAAGGTGTAATACTGTGTGACCAGTGCCTCTGTCTCACAGGGCAGCAGTTGACTGTTCCATCAGGTCTTACTTTTGTCTGATAGCAGCCTATGTGTTTAGTTTTACTTCGTGTTTCAAACAATTTTAGCCTGGTGGGACCCTGGGAAGAGTTGCATTGAGCTCTCTTTCCTTTTATTGTTTCTATAACTTTCTAGTTTTTTTCCTCACTATAAATTTTTCAAAATTAGTGTTTCAAAGTAATTTTTATGTAGCTTATTTAGTTATAAAAATAAGTTTATGGATATTGAGAAATAGAATACGTTCTCTTTCCCTTTTTGTTAGCTACTTTGGTAATGATATGTCCATATTCTTTATGGTTTCCATGTTGGCAAAGCTTCCAGTTAGATGATGAAATACGTTTCAGGTCTATTTTATTAAATGCTCTGGCTGTGGTAAATGCACATCAAAATCATCTGTTCCATTTCTGGTTTACCTTATTGTATTCCTGTCATAGTAGAACATGACCTTTGAAAGGCAGAGCAGTGGAAAAATCCTGTTCAAAACCTCTCTTAATCATAGATTTAAGTATGACTGTGTGCACACTGGCAGACTTCTGCTTTGGGCAAGTGCATGTTACTGTGAACTAATAGAGAAATTCATATAAAATAGTGCTAAGCTGTAAAAAACAATGTGAAAACTGTGTAGCAGTATTCTGACCTTGTAATCATTGACAGCTGGAAGAGCAGAAATGAGTTTGGAAAAAAAGATGAATTTCAGCTTCATGTGAAGGGCTTTCTAAAATTTATTTTTATTTATTTTTTCCCTTTCCTCTCTGAGCTCTATCAGTCCAATACTGTTTGTAGGTTTGCCTATTACAAGCGGACCAGAAAGCCCACGTGGGAGACAGAGGTGGGATTGACACTGCAGAGGAGGACTTCCGTAGGGAAATACTTGGATACAGAGAGACAGTCAGCTCTTCAAAGAGCTTTAGAGAACTGCTCTGTGTGGTACAGGGAGTACAAAAATGAAGGAACAAATTGAGCCTTCTGTGCAAAGGGGGCTGAAGAGGACGAGGTGTGCAAAGCGGGATTGGAGAGCCAGGAAGTGGGAAAATGAGGACAGCAAGGGAGCATGAAGGCCAAGTACTTGAAATGAGAAGGGAGGGAGAAAGGAGAGAACATCATAAATACATGAGGCACTAACAATGTCCAGGGAATGGTAGGAGATGAGGAAATAGTTGAGAAACTACTAAGAGCATGGAAAATGCGTCTGTTGCTTCAGCAGCCAGAAATACAAAGAGAGGATGTGTTACTTGGGATCCTCATTCCAGAGCTCTGAAACTGCAGGGATGTTTCAGCTTGTGAGGAGCTTTAACAAGGGGTGAGGAGGACCCGTGTGGCAGGGTAGGCTCTTCAGGGTGACCACGCTGAGCAAAGAGAAGGCAGCTCCGGTTGGGATTCATCTGTTCTTGTTCTTGTGGTGTCATTCTTCCCTGTTGTCCTCCTCATCCTGGCCGTCCCCATTCCCCCAACTCTGAAATACTTGTTATTTTCATGAGTATTCACGTGGTGGAGATTTCCAGGAGACTGCAGAGACTGGTGCCCAGTTCATGTAATTCTCTTTTCTATTTAGCTCTGTTTAATAGAAGACCCAGGTGTTTGCATAGGTAGTTTGATTGATTTTGTCATTATTATTTTCACCCAATATTTGTTATTTCCAGTGTGTTAAAGGAAAATCCTGCTTATCATGTGTCCTTTCTTCTTTCCAGATATAAGCCAAGCATATTCATTGTACCATAAGGACAATATTTATCAGCTAGTACATGAGCTATTGTTATTTCTAATCTCTGAGTCCATTTCCAGTTCACAAAATATTTTTAAGTTGTACCCGTAGCTGCTGTACTGACTTGAGTCTCCTTTAAGAGTGTTCTTTCAGTTGATTTTTAACCTGCAAACATGTATTCTGGCAGTCCTGCTGGTGTTACTTTTAATATTCAGTTTTACTCTTAGTATTCAGTGTTATTCTTAATACTCAGATTTATTTTTAATGTTTTAAAGAGACTAGATGCTTCTCTGTAAGATTTAGTGATTTTCCTTATTCTTAAATTTGTCTGGCAGTGTCATGGGATTTATCCATCTAGTTTGATCAGAAATGAAACTTGCTTTCTGCAAACAACATATTTGGCCCCAGGAATCATAGGCACTTGATTTTAATAAGCTGATGTATGCATCTGTTGGCTTCTGCCCTTAATAGTCTCAGTACAAAAACTGGGTCTCTTCAGGGTTTTTTGTGGCTAAAACTGCCTTAGATAAAAAAAATCAGAATCTTAATTTTGCTTTTAAATCCCCCCACCAAAATTTAGGACCAGAGTTACCTTGGAGTTTTTGCTGTTGGGGTATGGTTTCCCCTTTCTACTGAAACACTCCTGTGTCTAAGCTGGCTTGAGCTTAGACACATGACCTCTTGAGAACTTCAGCCAACTCCATGTCTGTGACATTAAAGGAGCAGAAGCAATGTCATTTGTGGGTTGCTCTAGAGAGAATTGTTGCAGAAAGCTGAGAGTTGTTGCCTGTAACTTTCTGGCTTGGAAACTTGGCCAATAGAACGGACCTGTAATTTGCCATTTTACTGTGGACAACTGCTGTCTGTAGTGTTGTTTATTTGCAGAGTCCAGTCACTGTTGTTACACATTCTTGGGTTTGGGATTTATATCCCAAGTACAAATGTGCTGCAAGCCCCAGAGTTCCCAACCTCTGACAGATGCTGCCAAGGCTCTGTGTTACTGCCAGTTTCTTGGGCAGGGGTTTGCAATGTCTCACAACAATGTGAGCCTAAGCAAGGAGCTAAAAAATGAATTTGGTAGCTAAATGCCAGAATGGCAGCTGAGCTCCACAATTTAAGTGTCCAAAGTCAAAATGACAGTTTAGTGTTCTCACCAAACACAGCTGAAAGTAAAATCTGAAACAGCTTAATGAAAAGTTTGAAGTCACTGTACTTGGCAGGTATTGACCTTGTCAACAGCACTAGCAAGGGTATGGAAAATGCTTGGGTTTTGGTTTTGGCAGACAAAGAGTAACCACATAAAAATATTTTACGTGTAGTGTATTGTAGTGTAAGAATGAAGAGCCTGTGTTTTATTACTGGCTATGTGTTCTTAAAAGCTATGTGTGTTTTGGTTTGGTTTGCTGTCTTCGCTGGTTTTCTTGGTCAGCACAACTCTCTATTGGGGAACAAATTCACCTCTGAAACTGGAACTGGGAGTCAAGATGGAACTGAGGAACTGATGCACAAGAATTAGTAAAGTTTTGCTTTGAAATTCATTCTCTCGTCTTTTCTTTCTTCTTTCTTTTTCTCTTAAAGATAGAAGACTAATGGGGTAAAAATGTGAATGCTTTTCCTCCTCTTTTTCACCTCTAAAGTTTCTGATTTAAAGCACCAGAAAATAGAATAGAGGCATTTGTTCTACATCTACTCCTCTACATAGAGGAGTTGTTCTGCATCCAGGTCTGCTTCTGAAGCCTTAGCCAAACATTGACTTTGCCAAAGAGGTCTTCTGGGCTATGTCAATCAGGAAAAAATCACAACAAAGTTGTTATAAACTATTGAGAGACATCCTTTCATGGAAACCATAGTCTTTATGCATAATTACTTTAAAATAATGATAAAAAAGTCATAATCCTGTATGTCCCTAAATTCTCCTGAAGATGCATTGTGTATGTTTTGTATCTTTCAGTGCATTTAATCCCCGTAAACCCTGTCAGGGAAGATGGGTTGAATCCTAAGAGTCGGAAGAGAATAATGCCTGATTTGCTGACAGAGCCTCCTGCCATAGACCCCATTTACGAAGCTCACGTTTACTGCAATATTCCCACCATTGCTGAGCGCAGCATGGAAGGTAAGCTTTGGGAGGGCTTGTTTCTATGTGCTGTTATTAGAAATGATAACTCTGTGCATTGTCAGTTCACTGGTGCTTGGAGAAGGTGCAGCAAATGCCAGCTGGTTGCTTAATTATGTTAAATAATTCAAAACATGCTGCTGCTTTTTCCTTCCCTTGGTATCCTCTGCATTGTCTTGTTTTTTGGAAATGGTTCTGTCTCTGGCCAATGGTCAGCTATAGGTCTAAGACTGAAAGGGTCGGGAGAGGTATAGATATTTAATGTTTGAATTACAATTCTTGTTACAAGTCAGCTGCATTTCAAACAGTTGACTTGGGATTCTGGAAGAAAAACCCTACAGAAGTAATTAATTTTGGAATTCCAAGCCATTAGACATGGTCAGCTAGAAGGCATATTTGCATTCTTTACCCCACAGTGGCTGCAACAAGTCTGAATGAAGTGCTTCATTAGCATATCCTACTAATACTTATCAACTAAATCACAAACTAGTATATAAAAAAGATCCAGATTAGACATGCTGCAAAATCCATTGTTATGATGGGGACTGGAAGAGAGGCATTATAAAAGTGGAATAACCTTATTGTTTTGACAGAGTTCAGTGCTTGAATAATGTTTTGTGTGGTTGGTGGGCTTCAGACGTACTGTGGGGATGTGCTAAGAACCTCAGTCTTGTATAACTTGTCTTGCAATCTGAAGGGGAATCTTTCTTGGGTTGGCAAGTTGCATTTTCTTAGGGGTGTTTTCTTTCACTCCAATACCAAACCTATCAAGCCAATTATATCTGGTTTTTTTAATTAAAGAAAGTATATGCAGGTAAAGGGTTTTTTCTCTCTCTCTTTGTTTTTTGTTTTTTTTGTTTTCCCTTTCTTCACTTTAGGTCATGCCCCTCATTATTTTAAGCTGGTGTCAGTTCAAGTGCTAATTCGACACGGTGATAGGTATCCTCTATATGCCATTCCCAAGACAAAGAGACCTGACATCGACTGTATGTTGGTGCCCAGCAGGTAAAATTTTTGGAGTTTGTCTTTACTAAGCTCTTTTTTTGCTTGAGAATCATTTTTTTCCTCTTCAGGAAACAATTTGTGCAGCCTGAAGAACATTGTGACTTCTGACCATTGTGTATTGCTGTGGTTTAAAAAAACAACCCCTGTATCAGTGCTGTACAATATTTTCTTTGAAACAAGAACTATTACATGTTACCAGTTCAGACCAGAATAAGTTCTTTATGTTTCTTTAAAAAGCAAAAGCTGTTTTTTTGTATATTTATGTTGCCATGTTGCCATTCCTCATAGATAAGTTTCTACATTTTGAAATTGTAAGCGCGTTTTTTGGGATGGGCTCTTCCATTTCAGCTCAGCATGCTTACCTTCATCTGAGTACAAAAAGCTCTCAGGCAGTCCAGCACTACCATAAGAAAATTGATACTTGCATTTTATATTATTTTTTCTTTTACTCTTCAGAAATATAGAGTATCAGAGTTTTTCCTTAATTGTTTGTGTCAAAATTCAGGAAAAAATGGGAGTTGTACATTTAACTATTAAAATACAAGTTAACAGAAAGTGCTACTGTTTGCTACTGGAAAGCTACCCTTTTTCTGTAGTTACCTTTCACTGTTTAGAACTGTCACATGTACGTTATTTGTGTCTAACTGCTACTTAAACATCATTTTCCTTTCTGTTTCAGTATAGTGCTTTTGTCTAACATCATGTTTTTGTAGGCTGAAAACTGTTTTCACACTTGAATCACTTTGAGTTGCAGATATGATCTGAACTGCTTCTTTGTGGCAGAACCTTTCTTTTTTGTTTAGATTTTACTCACTGATACAGATGAATTATAGTGTACAGCAGTAGAAAAAAACAGTGATTATGTAATTTCCCAACCTTTGCCATGGCTTGTTTGATTACACGTAAGTACTTTTAAGTAGGATGATGATGATGATAATTTTTCCAACAGAGGACTTACCAGTGAACCTACTGAATAAAAGCAAAATACCAAGATATGTTAGCAATACCTCTGGGCAAATCTACCCCTTCATGCTGCTGTCCCCTCAGCAGTGTCAGGTGTGGAGATTTCAGTGGCTGAGGGCTGTGTTGTGTTCCTGCATACATCACTCAGGAAAAGAGGCACAGTAGGTACACAAAGCAGTGTAGATGGACCATAAATACCTTTTTCCAGAATGGTGTGGAATCTCCTCTGTCTTTAATTCTACACCAGAAAAGCAAGAGCATTATTTCTTTATTCACAATTGGCTTTACTCTTGTGCTGGAGGTGTTAATGCCACACTGAAAGTGCATTTCACCTCAGTGTCTGGCAGGATCATGGAGCAAATCTTCATGGAAGGAATTTTGAGGCACGTGCAAAACAAGGAGATATCCAAGGCAGCCAGCACAGCTTTACTCAAGGCAAATATGCCTGACCAGTCTGGTGACCTTCTATGATGGGGTGACTGAGATGGTGGTCAAGGGAAGACTGACCAGTGTTACCTACCTGGAGTTCTGTAAGGCTTTCAATGTGGTCCCACATGGCATCCTTAACTCCAGATTGGAGAGATGTGGATTGGAAGGGTGGACTGTTCAGTGGATGAGGAGTTGGCTGAATGGATGCAGAGGTGATCAGGAGCTCTGTGTCCAGGTGGAGGCCAGTGATGAGTGGTGTCCCTCAGGGCTCTGGGACTGGTGCTCTTCAGTACCTTCATTACCAACACGGACAGTGGAAGCGACTGCATCCCTGGTAAGTTTGCAATGACAAGAAATTTGTGTCCAGCTTGAGAAGTGGGTCCACGACAAACTCAAGAGGGTAAAGAAGTTCAAGAGGTTCACCTGGGTCAGGGCAATACCAGACATGGGTACAGACTGGGAGAAATCACTGAGAACAGCCCTGCAGAGGACTTGGGGGTTCTGGTGGATGACAAACTGGACATGTGTGCACTGGCAGCCCACTAGGCCAGACATTGGCTGCTGCTTTTCTGTGCTCACACTTCAACTTCCACCAAAGTGTCTGTTTTGTCAAGAAGGGTTACTCAGTGGTCTGATCCAATATCCTCCAAGACAAGCTGGATTTCTTTAAGCGGTACCTAACCCCAGAAGCGCTCTGGGCCCACTGCAAAATGAGTGGCTTCCTGAAATGAGATGTGCGTTCCTGAGACTGCAGAGAGCAGACCAAACTCCAGTTATCTCTGCTATAGAGTGGAGTGGGCAATTAATTTTTCTAGCAAGATGGAAAATTAATCGTTTGCTAATAGCTGTGATAACATTTTTAATGACCTGCCTATAAGGGGTGAGATTATTTTCAGCATGAAATACTGTAGAGAAATATGATCCAGATTTCTATTTGAGTTCCTAAAGGCTCTGATCTTCTGATCTTTCTTTATATCTGTCATGTTAGAATGTATGTGAGAAAGCTTTACTGAAAAGATGTTAACTGCAAGTGACAGTGTTGGATGAGTAGCTGTGTTTCTCAATATTAGTGTGCCACTTGAGACCTCAGTTTTGTATTTGTCAGAGAAGCTTTTATAGCTGTTTCCACTTGAGTTTCAGGCAAGGCCTACAGCATCAAGGCCCTGGAGTCAGAAGAACTATCCATAAAAGGCAAGGAACTAGTGTGGCTTTGACACAGAATGACCAAGTGGAGCAGTTAAGAGGGCTCAGTCAGGCTCTGAGGAGGCCAGAGGGGGGGATGCCCGTGGCTCTCACTGATTTATGAAGCATTAGAGCATCAGTGTATAGATGACACATCCCTTACCACTCACAGCCCCTGAAAGACCTTGTCTCAGCCAGAACAAAATAGCATCTCCTCTCCTAATTTAGGGCAGCAGAAAGATTAAAGGAGTTGGCTCTGCACCATTCTGTCCAGATGTGTTAAAGCTGACCTTACTGAATAAAGCTAGACTTCAGCCATTGTTTTGAAGGGAACATTCATTACTTTAGCATCAGGAAGCTATTTGCTGTGTTTGGCTGTCAGGCTCATATTCCTTTGTGATGTAAATCTGGTGCTCGATTGTCAGTGTATTTGTATGGGGAGTGTGACAGGGTCTGCAGTCGCTGCCTTTGAGCCGAGGGTTTCTTGCTGCTGTGCAGTTGAGTTGAGATGTCTGATGGGAAGTCTGGCTCGTTGAAGCTTTCTGGACTTACAGCATCAGATAGGCAAGCTGCTCATATGCAGGCTGCTTTTTATTTGACTTGGCATTCAGCTGATGGAATTCATTAATTAAGCAGATTATGCCACAGCCCCATGGACTTCTAATGGGTATGCAAAATAGCCTTGAGGTCACGCTTGGGTTTTGTGAATTATGGATTGTGACATGTAAGTGTGGAATGAATATAAGCAAATGGATTAAATGCTTTGGAGATTTCTTCCATCTAAAACTTCAATTAATATTATTATTATCATTTTTATTGTTCTGGATGCAAATTTCCAGAGGGAACCGAATAACACATACTTTTTCCTCAAGAAAATTACTTGAGTGATGTTATGAAAATCCTTTCATTGTAGTGTTTGCTTATGGGGGAAATAAATTAATTCCACACATTCTTTTTCCTTATGTAGCTCACATTTATAGTGTCAAAAGCAAAAAATATTCAGTGTTTCTTCACTGAGTTTGTATGTGAGAGAGAAGAAATGCTTTTTGGAAGCTGCTAAAATGATTTCAGAAGACTGCTGTAATTTGATAGTAAGCTGGGTTAATTAGCATACACTTGAAGGCATTTTGAGAGGTGTTGATGTTAATCATAAGAAGCTTAGTAACAAATACTGAAATTTTAGGTTCAGTATGCACGTGTTTTGAAACTGCCACAAAAATGAGCTGGGAGGTGGGAGATGGGAGATGAAACAAGTAACATACTAAGATAAAGGGGCTGTGGATTTGACTTGGAGTGAGGTCAAAGTAGGATCCAGACCAGCATCAGGTGAAGAAAGGTCTCCTGAGGCCTCTGCTGACTTTAAAGACTCTGAGGGCAGTGAAGTAGAATTACAGAGCCATGGAATGGTTTGGGCTGGAAGGGACCTCACAGATCCTCTCATTCCAAGCCCTGCCAGGGGAGCACTGTGGAGTTTGTTATAAAAATGTAAAAGCTGCAAGACCTTTATGAATAAATAAATTCCCAACAGTACTACTGCTGCCTTAGGATCTCTTTTGTAGACTACAGTGATCTGTTGTTGGGTTTAGTGGCTCCTTCCATTCATTTGCCTTCTGAAAAGGAAACAGTGTAGTCCTTTGATCTCACACTTTTTTTTTTTGCCTACTTGATCACATGTTATTTTTGCTTGAAGTTCTAAATTTTTGTTTTTTGTATTGTAAGTAAAGAGAAAGGGTCTTGCTTTTGGTACAGTTTGCAGGCAGAATCTTGTGTTGTACAGTCACAGAAAGGTCATGTTTGTGTGTCTGAAGCCTGGTGTGGTCACATTTACTCACTGAGTGATGCACTGAGGGCTCTGCAACTCCTTGTGAGAAGCCTGGTCCTCTCAGCTTTTGCCATGCATCTCAGCTCCTTAAGGAAAAAGGAAATTTTATTGAAGGATGCCAGCTCTGTTCCTGGCAGAAATACCTAATATAGTTCGAATAGTTGTGCAAAATTTCTTGCCATGTACACTGGTTACAGTGTAGCAATAAAGAGGTGATATTTCAGTATTAAAGCATTTTAAGACCTTTGCAAATAAGATACTTAAATGTTGATTAAGGATTTAAATGTTGGTCCATTTTAATGCTAGTGCATGAAAACCAGAGTATTAAATCTGGGATCTATTATCCCAGTGTTTAGTTTGTAAATAACAAAAAGGTCGCCTGAATTAATTATTTGAGGGAAAAGAAGCATCCTCAGTTTTGTTACAGACAAAATTTATTCTATTGTACACAAATAAAATCATTAAAAGGCAAATTAACATTTTAAATAAGGGAATCAAATGTTAAAATTGGAAAGTGTGGCTATTGTTAGTGGGTTTAAGCGAAAAGCTGTTCCATTTTCTGACAAAATTTGAAATATTTTTATACTAATACCTTTTGCAAATGTAGTAGCTTGCCATTGTAATGCCAGGAAAATTACAGAAGGATATCTCTTTAGCCCATTTTTATTTTCTGATTATTTTTATGGAAATAAAATTTTAAGGGTAATTCAGTCTTTTCAACTGTACAACTGAGCAATTTCCTTTGCTTCCTGCTCCAACAGCCCCAGCAGCCTCAGCCGTGTTGCCTGGATACTCCATCTCCTGCAGCATCTGTAAATTGGCCAATTCAACAGGAGGATTCATATTCTAAATAAAAGCCAAGTCTTGGGGCGGGAGGGGGAATGCTTTGTCAGCTGGGAGGCCGAGTGCTGCTGCAGATCCTGCTGCTGAGAAAAATGGGTGTTTGTTTGCCCAGTTGTACAGGGATGTGTATTTAACAAGAAGTGAGCTCTGAATTTCTATTCAGAAAGATGTCCAACAGTCATATTTCACAATGCACTTCTGCAGGCGTGTGCTTATCTTGTGCTTACTTTAAATACAGTGTAATCCAAAGTTAAGTAACTTGAATCTCCATATCTAATATTATTAATACACTGTATTAATACACTGGAATATGAATTCATCAATTATCATCCCTTTTTAAATTTTATCTTGAAAGTTAATTTATTTTTCCTGCCATTTTTACAGAAAATTCCTTTTGCAAAGTACAGATAAATGCTTTTCTTTCTTCTTTCCTTTCTTTCTTTCCACAAGTGATTGCTGGCAGTTTTATCAGCACAGGTTTGATTCCGTTAAAATTCTTTCAGGCTTTTGTAATCAAAGCAGCAAAAGAAGCAGAATGGATAATGCAGTTCTTCTAGTTTTCTTTCACATATATTTGCAGAACTTGTTAATTAAGTGAACAGAGTTTAAGGAAAATTTTTACTGTCAGTTTATTAATGTGTAGAGTTTTGTAAAGTTCAAGATTTAGAAAATTGGTGGTTCAGCCTGCTACCTCTCTAATAAGCTTAAAAAGCCATTTGCTAATGGGTGTAATTTAATTTTCTCAACTTAATTCTTCCATTTTTAGATTTCACTGCTGGGCTGCGAAAATAGTGCAATGCACAAAATGTTCTGTTGGAAATTTTCTTCTGGAGCTGGAGTGAACTTCTAATGTATGATTGTACAACAGGAAGCCTCCACTGCTTGGGAAACATAAACCAGGCTTTGTTCCTCTCTCTGCTTTGCAAATACTAATCTTCATTTGCCCTGTTAAAATTACAGTATACAGAAGAAGCTGTGGATTTAGAGTATCATAAATTGGCTGGTTTTCCTTTAATTTGAAGTAAAAATGAAAAAATGACTCTGATCCTTTTTTTTGTCTCATTTTGCATTTTTTTGTTACTGGCAGTTGTGGCATAAATGTAACATTTTCCTTCCAGGATGTTTTTTTTCCTGAATGTAAATAAAATACAGGAAAACTCCAGTTTTATAAAATGATATGAGCTACGTTTCTGTTAACAGACACTGATTCTTATGAGCCCTCATGAGCTGTGAGCATAGCTCTGCAAGAGGTCCTCTCATGTGTGAGAGTTTCTCAGTTGGCTCTTCTAAGTAAGCATGAGTGTCTTTGTCCTGGTACACTTTGATTCCAGACACTCGCTCCTGCTTTAGTGGTGTTATTGCTCCCTCTGGTGGGTCCTGCAACTCGGGTTTCTTTTTAAGACCTGAGGTTTTTATATCAAAAATAGTTTATCATTCTAACAAATGTAAATATGAGCAGTAAACACAAATCCCAGACTTCTGTAAAAGATCCCTGACAAAATTTATTTTAGCTATATTTTATTTTTTAAAGCAACATGAAAATATATTAACTGTATTCAAGCTGAAAATCCTAATAAGATGAGAACCATCTGGGGCAGAGTTGGGTTGCCAAGCAGTTCAGTTTCTGGTTTAGTTGTGCACAAAATTAGAGAGGTGACTGTGTGACCTTTGGTAACTGTTGACATTTAACAAAGAAGACCCCACTCATGTAATGCATTTCTGCTGTCAGAACATGATCACAGATTTATTTTTTAAAGGTTCAGGTTACCTTTGGGTTGTATTGTGGGCTTTTTTGTACCTGTAGCTTTCTGCACAGCAGTACCACAGTGAGCTGAGTCCGTGGTGTATTTGAAATTTTCAGCACAGTTTGGGAGATCTAAGCATTCTTTCACTGATTTGAACCTTGTTTCAATGAGTTAACTCAGACATTTTTGTGAATATCTCTTTTCCAGCTGCCTTCATCACTTGCATGGTGGGGGTATCTTACCTGTGTATGTGTCCAGCAGTGTTGGCCTCTTTCTTCCTGGATAAAAGTGCAGTACCCCAATCATTCCAGTTTTAATGGTACTTTCCAGTCCCACGTAATCAAGACTACACGTTCGAGTTGATTTGAGGCTGAAGGAAGTAGAAATAAAAGCTGAGATTGTAATCAGTATTGTACATTACAAAACCTGAGAATTCTCTCAAGATCATCTACTTAAAATACTGGTTATTTGAACCCCTTTAGATTGGTACTGCCTTTGGCTGTGCTGTTAAAGAGCTTTGGTACTTCAGAAACTGGAGAGACATTTGGAGGGTTTTTAAAGGATTTTTTAATCTCTTTTCTTTTTCATTTTAATTCATCACAGTATTAGTGACTGAATTCAAAGCAACCCCCAGAAATTGTTCTAAATTACTTACTGAAAGGTATCATAATTTTAACATGACAAGACATCTGTTTCCCTATAGTTCTTTGGTAGGTAGTAAGTACTTAGATTTCTTTTCCATACTTGCAAAAGTCCTGAGTAAGAGCAGATGTTGTCTCTGTGGGAAATAACCTCACACCATGAAATTTCTGAGCTGACATACTTGGAATACTTGACTCTCTTGAGCTGCTTTCCCATATGCTTTTGGAAGTTTTCACAGTTTGGTTTTTTACCTCTCTAGGAAACCTTCTCATCCTCAGCTTGAAGCCTTCATTAAGCATATGTCCAAAGGGTCTGCAGCCCAAATGGATGGTTCCCTGAGCAGCCTGCCTCGCTTCCCCAGTCATTCTCTGTGTGAAATGGGAGAGCTTACACAGACAGGTGAGTTCCCATAGCAGCTCTGGCTCGTCCTGCTCTGTTAAACACAGTCTGCTTGAAAAGGGATCTTCTGATTCTCTTGATCTTGAAATAAATGCTCATTTATGGAAGCTTATCATGTTGGTCCTATCCTAGGCTATGCTGGGATATGGATAAAGTATTAAACTCTCTACTGTAAAAGTGGCAGCAGTTGTAGAAACCATGCTTTGTCCTTAGCTTGACAATTCTGTTACACACTGGTTAATCTTGGCATCTCTTTTAACTTTCTTTATAGCAAGGCAGAGTGCCTTTCCTTCAGGTTACTTCACACCACCCAGTTGCACTGTTACCCTTGTGACAAAGAGCAGTGCTCAGTCCCTCCTGAGGAAGATCTGGTGCTCTGTTACTGACAGGCTTGTGATTGAGAGGGACCCTGTGTCCCCTACAAGAGATGCCAGTTTAGCAGACAAACCTGATGCTTGTGTTATGGAAATGCTTTATACATCTGGGCCCTGTCAGATCCTTGTGTGTTCTGGGATCCCTTTGGAAGATATCCTTGGTCACTGTCAAGTCTTGGAAAGTGATATCAGGAGAAAACAATGGAGGACATCACAGAACACTTCCTAACATGGCCTGCTGTGTGTGAAATTATACACAATACACAGAATGTGTAACTGAGCTGGCATCTGGGGACGCCTGTGGACTGTAGCAAGTTATATAAGGGTGTTCTAGTGCATGAAGGGTTCATGCCCATTGCTTTGCTGCTGTGAGAGGTGAGTGCTAGAAATCTGGATACTGGAGTAGAGGTTTTGGCACGTGAGAAGGATACACTCTCCCTTTCCAGCTGGATAAAGGCAGAGCTTTAGCATAAATTATCAAGCAACTTAAATACTCCCTGAAGGAAGATGGAGAAGGAAGTTTGATGCAATTTCTGCACCTCACCAGTGCTCTGAGTTTACACACTAGTTTACATTCTGTATATTTGTTTCCTGACTGCTGGTGGTTTTATTTGCTGCCATAAATTTTCAGGGATACAGCATTCTCTGCCTGCCTGAAAACCTGACTCAGGTGCAGTCTTCAAAAGCACCTCACTTTCATAGTCATGTTAGACCCATTCAGTCTGTCCAAGCAATAAATATTAAACCACTAAGGTTTTAAACAAATCTGATAGAACCAACTTCTTTTCTATATTTCAGGTTAGTTCCTAGAATCTGAGAGATACTGAAGCATAGCAGGTTTCTTATGTTTCAGAGTTTTCCTAATAGTCAGTCACAAGTGAAGTTCAGTTTTGTAAGTTTATAACCTTCTAACTTACTGTTCATTTATTGGTAAGGCTGCTAGCTGAAATTTTTTTTTTCAAAACTGCGAAGATTCTAATCACGTGTTGTAATTTGTTTCAAAATTCAGGGGTTGTACAGCATTTGCGAAATGGACAACTGCTCCGAGAAATTTATATCAACAAACACAAACTGCTCCCTGGTGACTGGACAGCCAAGCAGCTCTACTTGGAGACCACAGGGAAAAGCCGAACCCTGCAGAGCGCGTTGGCGCTGCTCTACACCTTTTTGCCAGATTTTGACTGGAAGAAAATTAACATGAGGCACCAGTGGAGCACCATTTTCTGCTCGGGAAGCTGCGACTGTCCCATGAGAAACCACTACCTAGAAGAGGAGCAGCGCAGGCAGTACAGCTTACGCGTGAAAAACAACGATTTGGAGAAAATATACGTGGATATGGCAAAGATTGTGGGCATTCCCACCAGGCAGCTGAGAGCTTCTAACCCAATAGATTCTCTCTTGTGCTATTTTTGTCATAATGTCTCATTTCCATGTACCAAAACTGGCTGCATTGGTATGGAGCACTTCAGAGTAATCAAGAGACATCAGCTGGAGGATGAGAGAGAAAGACAGGAAAAGAAACTTTATTTCTTGTATGCACTATTGGCTACTCATCCTCTCCTCAACCAGACTGTCAATCGGCTGCAGCGTATTGCAGAAGGCAAGAAGGAAGAAGTGTTTGTTCTCTACTCTGCGCATGATGTCACCTTGTCACCTGTTCTCAGTGCCTTGGGCATTACAGAGGCCAGATTTCCCGGATTTGCTGCCAGATTAGTTTTTGAGCTGTGGCAGGATGGGAAGAGGCCCAAAGAACACTTTATCCGCATCTTGTACAACGGTGCTGATGTCACATTCCAGACCTCGTTTTGCAAGGATCATTATAAACGTTCCAGCAAGCCAATGTGCCCACTAGAAAAATTTGTCAACTTTGTCAAGAGGGATATGTTCTTGATTTTTAACAGTACTAGCTACTATGATGCATGTCGTAGGAGAGCGCTGTAGAAAAGGGAGGAGGAAAGGAGGCAGTGTTAACTCATGTCAGTGATCTGTTTTCTGGTGGAGGTGCAGTTCAGTTTTGTTACTTCTTGTACTTGTATGTGTCAGTACAGAAGGGTAATGCTTGAAACATTCTTCAAATAGTTTTATTTTCATTCGGGCTGCAGATGGCCTTCAGTAGAAGAACAAATGCCAAGGGTTATGTGTATGCTCACAAATGCTGTTAACTGTTGTGATAAATCATGTGGGTGAATGTAACCTGGCCCTTGATTGATAGAGAGAGAGCATAGACTTTGTGTTTCTCTGTTCCAGAGCAATACTTGGATAGTGTGAGTTTAAACCCAAAACAACTTCCCCCCCACCTCCATCTCACAGTCATTTTAAGCTGTTCATGTCAGGGTCATTATGAATTCCAGGTGTCTGCATTAAGGCATTTGTAAGGAATTTTTGAATTTCCTTACTCAGAGGAAGCCTTCTAATGTTGTGGGGCAGGTCCTTAGAGCAAAGTGCATGTACGTGTGTGTGAAGACTTGCCTGAGCATGTACAAATGAGCGTGTGCCTTTCGGACCTCTCAGACCTAGAAACCCTTGGCTGTTGTTGCCCGTGCCAGAGAAGGGTGTACTGGAAAAGGGATACAAAACTCTACTCTTTGATCGCACTTTCAGCACTTTGAATAGTTCAAACACAGTCTAGAAACACGTAAAGGTCTTGTGACGTTAAAATAGATAGCAAACACTAACAGCACCACTAAACCTGAGTGGGAAATTAGGGTTAGAAATCAGTTTTATGGTGAAGTGTTGGGCTCTTTCCCATTGTGAACGTGTTCAAGCTGTTGTGCTATGGAACAAATCAGTGTTTTAGGAATTTGCTATGGTGACTGCTTGAGACAGCTTGACTAAATACTGAGAAAATTTTGTAGTTGAGTTAGTATTTTTATGGACTAGGAAGCTCTTATTTTGTAAGACCAGACTTGTACATATTGTACTGTGTATATTTATAACACAGTAGATCTTTCTTACTTGTTTAGTTTGTAAAGACTTGTGGAGGTCACTTTTTAGACATTTTTTCCCTTGATCAGGATGTTTAGACTTAAGAATAAACTGTCTTTTATGGGTAATTTGAACAATGAGTAGATAAGAAAACTTGTACTTCAGACTGCTTTCATCTCTGTAGGAGTAGTAAATTGAGAACCAATTTTTAATAGAATTCATAGGAGTTTTATAATGGTGGAGGTTTTTTAACCTCTAGAAATAAATTAGTCTGTGACTTGTGATTCCATGGTGCTAGTTTGTCAAAGAAAACACAACTTGGCGTAAGTTCTCTGACTGTTGGCATTCCGCTCTCTCTGTTTTCAATGCTGCATTTGAACATGTTTCTTTAAATAAAATTCTGGGGTCTCTTTGTATATTTGTGTGTCATGTTCGTTGTGACTTCCTTAGCTGTTTGCAGGAACAAGGTGGGTGTTGTTAAGCTGCTTGTTGCATTTGTAACTTCTGCACTGTATCTGCCCTGGGCCCCAGTCTGGGCAGGAGCAAGTAAACATTTCATGAATACTGAACTAGAAATCCTGATAGAGTATTTGGGGCTTTTGTACCGCATTGGAGTGGTAACCTTTCTGTCTAAGAGACTGGATCTGCTTGTCATCATCCCTGTTTGTGTGCTGGCAGGAAAGGAGGAAGAGAATCTGAAAGGTGAGCTCTCTGTAGAAATCAGGTGAAGGGGACCATTTGCCTAAAGTAAGTAGCAAAGGTAGAGACCTCATAACTTTTCCTTTATGTTGAGGTGGAACCTCTTGTGTTTTTTTGTGCCCCCACTGCTCTTCTCCTGTCACTGGGCAAGACTGTAAAGATCTCTCTCATTTATAGTTCCCTTCAGGAATTTGTACACGTGGCTGAGATTCCCCTGAACTTTCTCTTCTCTGGGATAAGCAGACCCAGCTCTACCCTCATGTCAGGTGTTCCAGTCCCTTGATCCTCTTGGCTGTCAGTGGGGGCTCTCTGGTAGCTCCATCTCTCTTGTCCTGCTGTGATAAAGAGCACTGGTAGCTGTTTCAGCCAAAACAGCCTCCATTGTGGCCAGGGCAGTGACAAGATACTTGTATTGGAGGATTTAAGGAAATCTGGAACTAAATTTTCAGTTACAGCTTAAGGTTGTCAGCACCTGCTCACCTGTATGTTTGAGGGTCACTGGGTGGGCAGAACCAAGTCCCTAATGTAAAAATAATAAAAAAAAAATATTCTTGTGTGTATGCATAGGTCATTAAGATACACTCATCTGTTCTGAGCCACACACACAGAGGATCTGCAGCAATGAAAGACTTGATCCATCTCCAGTGCCCCCAGAAGTGCTCAAGGAGAGAGCTGCAGGGCTGAGATCATTCTCACAAATCTTGGACCTGGCTGTGGAGATAAAGTGATAAGCAAAGTGCATTATTGAAGTTGATTAATCATTACCTTTTGAAGTTTGACCTAATTTATGATTCAATTTGCAATTTCAAGTGGATTTATATTTGGATTAAGGTAACAGATACAACTATCTGAACAATGAAAAGAGGAATTGGTGGGATTTTATTTATCCTGGTGTCCTGGTTTGG
>VYZQ01012522.1:48678-64051 GCA_013400655.1 Mystacornis crossleyi | reverse complement strand
GCAGTGAGAGCTGGAGAGGACCATTTTTGGTCATGATTTTTTTTTTTCCATTTAAATTTTAGATAATTATCTGAGAGAGTAAATTGGAGAATAAGTTATGAAGGATCCTAACTTCTGGAGGATGGAGAAAGTCATTACTCTGTAGCTACAAACAGGGTCCATCTGGCACTCAGGACCTGAAGAAAGGTTGAAACTTGTACCTGTAGCCATGCATGGAGTTTGCATACAGTGTGGGAATGATTTATTTCATCTGGCTGAGAAACTCAGCATCTGCAGAATGCTCATGGGTCATCACCTTTAAGCATAAGCAGGCACCCATCCTGTGTTCAGGCCTTGCTCTGCTCCTGCCAGGCAGAGGGGTAGGAAGGGCAGCCCATGGGCCGTGAGTGCATCACAGCAGTGACTCCTGTAAACATGTTTTAAGATATATTTTTTTTTTATATATATTTGTCAAGTGCATTTTGGGTACAGTGGGAAATTTATAGTGTAATGTTTGGCAGCAGTTGTATATTTTGAGGATGGTGCCATGAGAAACAGGATGCCCGGGTCCTACCTTGTTTAAACAATCTTTCTAGGTTTTACTGCCATGCTCAACACCATGGGATGCAAGTGCTTCCCAAGCCCTCTGACCTGCCGAGGCAAGGGCTGGGTAGGCAGCCCTTACGTTTCTTAGGGCTGGAAGTTAAAGGCCTTTTGCTCTGTACCTTGGAAGAGATTTTCCTGGTCCAGCAGGGGTTTTTGTTGCCTGTGTTCTGNGGGTCCTACCTTGTTTAAACAATCTTTCTAGGTTTTACTGCCATGCTCAACACCATGGGATGCAAGTGCTTCCCAAGCCCTCTGACCTGCCGAGGCAAGGGCTGGGTAGGCAGCCCTTACGTTTCTTAGGGCTGGAAGTTAAAGGCCTTTTGCTCTGTACCTTGGAAGAGATTTTCCTGGTCCAGCAGGGGTTTTTGTTGCCTGGGTTCTGAGAATTCTTCAACCACCTTAAAAGTTGTTGGCAAAGTGACCTTGAAGAAAATTGCATCAGGTACTGTACTTCGGGATGACACAGTATTAATGTGTTGACCTAAACTTCAGGTCCTAGGGTGGAATAGGGTGGTGGCTGCGTAAGAAGCAATTTAACCAACCAGTGTTGTTAAGTGCCTTTGTCCAGGGCATACTAAGGGGTCAGTCGAGATCTTCTGGGTGCTGCTTTGCTGAGCACAGTTCAAATTTGAACAGGCCTTGTCCCAGAGGGCTTGTGGACGGTATCAATGGAAGGAGAAATGTGGGGAATGCAGAAGTAAAAGCAACTGTGCTACACATATGAAATCAGATAAGTGTTACGATTTTTGTTGTGTTAGCGAGGAAATAGCATGCAAGAAGGAAATGCTGTTTTAGCAAAGAGAAGGAAAACCAGAGAGAATGAAGGCAGAACAGAAANGAGAATAAGTTATGAAGGATCCTAACTTCTGGAGGATGGAGAAAGTCATTACTCTGTAGCTACAAACAGGGTCCATCTGGCACTCAGGACCTGAAGAAAGGTTGAAACTTGTACCTGTAGCCATGCATGGAGTTTGCATACAGTGTGGGAATGATTTATTTCATCTGGCTGAGAAACTCAGCATCTGCAGAATGCTCATGGGTCATCACCTTTAAGCATAAGCAGGCACCCATCCTGTGTTCAGGCCTTGCTCTGCTCCTGCCAGGCAGAGGGGTAGGAAGGGCAGCCCATGGGCCGTGAGTGCATCACAGCAGTGACTCCTGTAAACATGTTTTAAGANAGAGCAGAGCATGCAGTTAATGGAGCCAAGAATAAAATAATGAAAGAGGGCGCAGAGGTTAGAGGTGGCAGAGAAATACCATGTTTAAGTAAGGAATAAGGGTAAACCCAATGCTTGTACCACACCGTAGATTTTGAAGAGTGCATCCTGACCTGCACTCCTACAATAGCTTCCTCTGAAATGTTATGTTGGAAAGGATGGATGCTGAACTGTCCAAAGGACAAGCAGAACCTGCTGAAAGTAGTTGTTCCTGTTTGATGAAAGCTTGATCTTTAGCATGTCTAGTCCCTGGATGGGTCTAGAAGCAGCTTTCCTTTTCTTCCCAACCTCAAATCCTTCACAATCAGAATTCCTATACAGCAGTCACACTGTTAAAAGAAAGCTAAAGATCTCATGTATTGTTCCTGTGTTGGCTGCAAGAAGAATTGGACCTTTCTGTAGACACCACTTTCACTGAGACTAGGAACCAACTAGTGTCCTACAGTCTGTCCCATGTCCATATCCCCTCACCCCTGGCTTTGGAGTCCAGCCCTTCACAGCTTTCTGTCTCTTCTGGGTTAGCTTGATCTTCCCATAGGATGAGTCCCAAACTCTGCTGGTCCCCATGTGCCTCCAAACAAGCCCTAGCCTAGGCCTGCATCCCTTCCCAACTTACCCGCCCTAAGTTACATGCCAAGAAGGGGCTTTAGACCTTTTTGTCTCTGCTGAAGGAAGGATTCCCTTCAGTAGTCAAAAAACTAGAAACCTAGGGGACAGAAAAGCAGCACTTGATGTGGACTTTTGATTCAGAAACAGTTGAAAGTTTTGCTGTGTGTTCCTGGCACTGCTGCCTCCTACGTGGGATGCTCAGAGATCCTCCACTATACATGGGCAGCTTTGAAAGTGTGCCCATAAGTACTTGCAAGGAATAGAGAAGCTCAGTTGTAAAAATCTGATGGCCAGTAATATTGATGAGGGTGGGTGAATCTCAGGAAGAAATTTAAGGCGGTTTCAATCTTTTTTGTCCTGGTCCCCCCTCCCATTTTGGCGCCCAGAATTTTTTAAATGAACCAAATTAGAGTGTTGTGGTATCTTTTTGTTGCTGTTGTTGTTGTTGTATGTGTGCAAGTTGTGCTGCTTCTGTTAATGTACTGGAAAGACCATCTGCACAGCCTATGTCCTGGTCTCCCACAGCTTTATTTCAGTGGGATAACACCACCATACCAGGCCATTTCAGCCTCCCAGCAGTTGTCCTTGCCAGTCTGTTGCACAAAATGGTGTTTTTCACCCTTCACCAGAGATGGAGACGTGCGTGTTGCAGCACTACAATAAATAGTAAGACAGTTTGTTTTCTTAACCTTTGTCTATCTGTATTTCAAAACTCATGATTTATCTACTAACTTCATCAGGAGGCTGGGATGTCTCTAAGGCAGCGTAAGCAGAGATACCACATAGCTGAGTTGGTTGGGTGAGCGTGACTAATGGATATGAGATCCACCATAACTGGGGTTTTAACTCCCAGATTTCCAGTGGGAACTTGGTGAACTGAAAGCTGCCATCAACTTCCAGGCTGTGTCCTTGCCCTTGGTGTGCTGGACCTCTCTGACTCGAGGCTCAGCACACATCCCACTATGTCCTCTTCCAGCCAGCTCCTGGTTTTTCTCCCTCAGCTGTGTGCCTGCTTCAGCTCAGGTGCTTCTGTCCCACAGTGACAGACACAGCAGAGAGCTGCAGTGCAGGTCTGTAACTGGGGATATCTCTTAAATCTTTCCAAAGGAACAAACAGCACATTTAAAATATAAAAGTGAAGTACAATTACCCATTACAATGGGTCCTATGACAGAATACATTTTTACGTTTGCTTTTATTAGCCCCGAATGGATTCAGTAATGTTTCCTTTCGGTTTTTATTTTGGTGGTTCTTTTTTTACCTTGTCTATGCAAGATTACTATATTCTATGAATATATAAGTTGCGCCTACAAAGCTGAACCTGTGTACCTATTAGCAGTGGGAGAGTTGGGGTTTTTGAGTTGGATGTATGTGTTGGGTTTAAAGTATCCAGTCTTCTGCTCTTGAAGACCTTTGGGATGGGATTATTCCTTCCTCCGTGCATATTCTGTTCAGCAGGTTGACAGTCTGATATTGCTTAGGGCTTTTAGATGCAACAGGAGTAGAGCTAATAAGAAAATAATGAGCTGGTGTGTAGTTGTGTGCTGTGCTGCTCCCTACTGAGTTGTCCGACTACCAAATACATTAAGGAGTTAACAACTGAGAGGTCTTCTCCTGGAGGGGTGCTGATGGAGCCTGGTAGTTTTACAGCTGAAGAGCAGGGATTTAGAACTAGCTGTGCCAGCATAAGTTTCTCTCTCTATTCTTATCATATATTATGATAAAATTATCATAAATTATCATAAATTAGTTATGCTAAGGTGATACTCAGCAAAAGGCAGCTAGCAGTGAGCCCAGCAGGGTCTTTTAGATGGTTAATGTCAGGGTAAAGAGGAGGAAAGGTGATTTTCCAGTTTGTGCTGCATGTTCCAGGGGCCCTTTCTGTGCAGCAAACAATCCCATGGTCATAGTTAACTGTCAGTAATTTACCGTATTTGGATTCCCAAAACAAAATGCAATGTTTAGTTCAGCTTTGAATGGCAAACAGTTCCTTATGGAGCTTAATTGCTTTGTTTACATGTAGCTAGTTACTTATCATGTGGCAAGAACAATAGGCTGAGTGCCTCGCTTAACCCGTGATCAGAATGAGATAAAACACGGCAGACAGTAAGGCTGTGTTTCTTAAACAGACCACAGGTCAGATGCAGCCTCCTTGGCTGGCTCGCTCGTAGAAAAGCTGCTGCCTGGCATGCCCTTTGTCTCTGGAGCTGCTGCGTGACTTTGCCAATGTCCTCGCTGTCTGATCTTCAGCTAAAAGCAAGTGGTGTTTCTTGGGTCTCTCTATTTCACATGGCCCAGGCACCTTCCTGAGAGCCGCGTGACTCACTGACCATTCCTGGCACAGTGCACGCAGTGAACGTCAGACCCTCACACGAGGCTTTGACCTCAGGTTACCCCACGGCTTAACCTGGACCGTGCCCCGTTTGCAACAGAGGCAGTTGGCTTTTCTTCTCCCTGTAAGGAGGCAGGGCAGGTCCTTGGGGAAGCGTGAGCCTTGAGTTCTCAACCAGCCCCACCTGTCTTGTGGGCTGAGGAGCAAAATGGAGTTTACTTCAGTTAGGCCAGATCTCTGCCAGTCAGTCAGGCCTGCCACTGACGGGAGACCTTTTAACAAGGGTGCTTCAGCCATGCCAAAACACTCTTCTTGTTGTCACAAAGTCTTCCAACTACAGAGAGTAGTACCCTGTGAGCCAGCATGACATGAGTGCGTGACCCGACATGTGCTTTCCCTGCCCAGAAGTTGAGAAGTTCACCGTCAGGTCTGCCAGACTAATAGAGACAAAAGAAATTTTTTGGTTGGGACTGCAGCTCTCACACCCTCAAGGAGTCCCTTGCGTCTTGGGGGAGCGTGGGGCTTACACCAGGTCTCCCTGCACAACTGAGCTTTCCTGAGCCCTGAGCAGAGAGGACATTCCAGAGATTTTTATCCATTTGCTTCTCCATTTCGCCGGTGGCTTTTCCCCTCATAACATCTGAATTAAAAGTCAGAAGGTTTGTTGAGAAAGACTCCTAGTTTGTTTCTCAAGTAGTTTCTTTTGGCAGAAGGGAATTCTCCATTACACCTGCTTGTACCAAAGGAATAAGGTACATGTTCTCCATTAATTTGCCTGAAGTTAAGTGAGCTTCAGCCTTGTGATGAAGCTGTGTCAGCAGACACAGGGATACCAGCTGTGTGAGCCTTGCTGCCCGCCCTGCAAACTGGAGAACAAGTTGCTAACATCTCTTATTTTGTAAATCTCTGTGCAGCTGGGAATGAGAGGCCTTTGAAAATATGCACAAAGTGTTTAAGTGCAGGAGAGGAACCTGTAAACCAAAAATCTTCTTTATCTTACTTTTTCCGTGAGTGAATTATTAACTGGCACAATTGTGTTCTCAAATCTTAGGTACAGTTTACAGTTGCCGCTTGCACTTGAAGGGGTGTAAGTGGAGGCTGATATCCTTTATAGCTGTCTGTCTCCACACCTGTTCCTCTTCCCTCTGTAGGCAATCTCTCACTAGCAGAGGTGACGCAAGGCAGAAATATTTCCTATCTGTTTATGTTTGTGGTACAGGGGAACCAAGTCATGCAAATAGCTGAACAAGACCACAATGACAGTGGTATTCTAGAGAATACTACAAGTTATCGTTACCTTCCCAAGCCTTTAGACTATGAATATAAACTTTAAAAGTCTACTTAAGATTTAAGCAGTAAGAGCCTCTTTCCTTCCACCACCACCTAAATATAGTATGAGCTGCTTCTAGAGCTGGAGGCCTCCTCAATAAGACTCCTCGTTTTGAGCTTATACAAGCATTTACAGCTACCATATAAATTGAAAGAGCATGTCTGCTCTTGCCTTGTCATTCTTCTGCTTGTGTAACACAGAGCCCAGTAGTCATCACAAAAAAAGAAAACATTCAGAAACATGTCTTTGAGGAGGAGAACTCCACACAAGGATCAATTATATTCCTCACAAGAATTCAACATCTGAGTCAGGGGTTCCTAGAGACTGACCTGGAAAGCTGCTAAGTATGTGACCCTCAAGAAAGTTTTTGAATTGTGGCTTTTCTGCACTGTATTACTGATTTTTTTTTGGTCATGCAGCCCCTATCCTGATGTCCCACCCATTAGGTTGCCCTCCATGAACAGCACTCTGGGAACTCCTGAGTTCATCATCCAGGAAAACCTTTATTTTGGAATACAGACTGAAAAAGATAATCTATTTTGTCAAATGTTTCCACACCTCTGTAAACATGCAGTCTCCTCGTCTGGATGATCTCATGCATATATTCATCAAAGTTCTTACTTTGCTTTGAGACAACATTTGCAGCAAAACAGTAATATAGGCAATATAAAAAGGTTTTGGGTGAGATCCAGTACAAGCATCTCATGGTGAAATCATTCTTATTATTATTTAACAGCTACCTGGTGTCTGATCCAGAGAAACTGGTCACAACTACACCTTCCTTTAGATGCTTAAATGAGTGGCACATGTAAGCCTTGGATGTTACGTTAATGTAGGGCAAGGAGGACATGGGTCCGAATTTGTCTCTCACATTGTCAAGCACATTCCTCCTCCATTTTTTGGACAATGGATTGTTGATACAGTGGTAGCTGCTAAACGGTATGAGATTCTCAGCACTCCTTACCAAAGAGACCTTGTCTGGAAACTCTCACCTCTCTCACTGGAACGAGAGGGAAGGAAAATTGGAAGTCTCTGGCTTAAGGAAAACCATTTGGTACTATAGAAGTTAAGTGAAGATCAGCTAACCTGCTGGAGCATCACAGGCTGGAGACCTGAATGTTCTGGCAGATGCCATCATTTTGACAACGGAGCAGGTGGCAGTCCTGCAAAGTCCTCATGGTCTTTATCATGTAGTAGGAAGTGACATTGCTGCCCTGGATGCAAACATCCTAAAAAAGAAGTGATTAGTTAGTGACTCCACAGAAATAAATGGTTGGACACAGTTGATACCACGAGTATTGGAGTGCAAGGTCTCAATATGAGTAGAAGGAGTATTGCTGTTCCCAGTGATAGATGTAATACCTACCAATGATTACATCTTACAAAACAAAAAACCCCAACACCAAACCCAGCAGTCTTACAGAGTCATCTCAAAGCTTTGCAGCTTTGAGAACTCTTCTGGAGAGTTTTTGCAAATGGGTGGTCTAAAACCCAGGCTGATTAAATATCTGCTCTGCCTCCTGTCACCTTGGAAACAGGGAACACCTACTGTGAAAACGACCTGAAGGATTCAGGATGGAAATTCAGATGTTCACGTACAACAGACTTTTTCCCCATTTTTGTTGTTCAGAACAATAATATGAGAGTCCACAGCAAGGTCTGCATTTCCAACTATGTGCACAGTCTAACGAGTACACTGAGGTGGCTTATGGCAGGCAAGACTCCATGGTAAATGCTGCACTGGAGCTAGGAGTGCCCGTGTGTCTGCTGCTGAAAGTAGGGAAAAAACTTATTTTCACACTCCATAATGCAGAGCATGCACCCATGCAGTTTTAGCTCCTTATTTACTGTAGCCAGTTTATTGTGGGCCATTGCAACTATCTATGTTGTACGTCTGTTCTTGCTTGCATCCCTGGGAGACAATGAGATTGTGTAGTGGTTATGTTGACAGCAGGGTTTCTTTTCCAAATTCCTTTGCTTCTGTTCTGTTCTTCATGCAGCCCACTGAAATAATCTCTTTCTATACTGCGGAGTTCTTCCAAGAGATTTTTCTTTTTTGTTGGGTACATCCATAAAAATCAAGGAATTCGGCCTTGCAGTTTTGCTCCCTCAAAACATCAGTCCACATACATCCACTGAAGTCATCTTGCTTTTGTCCCTAATCTGTCTTAATATCTCCAGGCAACCAAGATACTGGCCTTTCATCTGTCTTGAACTCTTGAGAATTGCTCAACTGTTGCACAAAATTGTTTTTCCTCCTCCTGCTGTGAAGATAGTACCAAATTAGGAGTGTGTAATGGGCCAGGCTTTTCCCGTTTGCCAGGGGCTATGATCTCGTGGCCTAAAGATGGAGAGATGTTCCTTGCTGTGCTTGACATAGAGGCCTGAAAGTCCCTTGCTCCTTTAGGCATTTTAGGGTTCTCAGTGTCTTACAGGGACTTTATTTCCCAGCTTTCCTGACAATTTGTGTGGCCAGGTAAGTATTAGGGGGTGTGCACAGCCAAAGAGTACAAAGAGCCAAAGAAATGGAGCTAACATTAGGCCTGATTTTCTTGGTCCCTTTTCAGAGGCCCTTACGGGTTTAACAGCTTGTGGTAACTAAAATGTTGCCCTTCTAATCCTGTTTTTTCACTAAATGTTTCAAGCGAGATGCCAGGATTACCACTTTGGGTTTGGTTTTGGGGTTACAGTCTCAACACTTGTGATTACAATAAAGTAGGAGCCTCAACTTCAAGTCACTGCTTGATGTCCTCTTATCCTGAAAACTAAGTTATGCTGATTTAAATGTCTGCATCCGTTGTCTTTCCAAGATGCACAGCTTGGTTTTAAAGATAAGTATTTCCAATTTTGGGACAGACTGTGTGCTAGGTTTAAGTTCACTTAGCAAAGCTTTTTTATTGGAGCAGCTCATGTAACTTGTTAACATGCAAGAAATTATTAAGCTTTCACTTCCTCCACTCCCATTTCCTGTTTGGATGTTGAAAGGAAGCCCTGATTGCTAATTTGTGATTAGCCAGCAACCCAGAGTGAACTTGATCCTGTGGGTTTGCACGGTGCTTGCCTATGCAGATACGGCCTCGCTCACGAGGGGGTCTGCTGCAGCTCACGTTCCGTGGGGAGAGCTGTAAACAAGCTGCTCTTCTTTCCATGAATTCATGGCCTGCCTTCTGAGAGCAGAGGTGATGCCCGGCCTGCCCGAGCTTGGGAGGCGACACTATAATGTTGGGTGCTGCCGGAGAGAAGGGACACATGAGGTTGTTTTTCCAGTCTTGCTTGCCCAGGAGGTGGCACTGTGCAATAGTGGGATTTTTACCTGCAGCGTTTGTCGTGTGACCCGACTGTGATTGTTTGGGACGTGACAGAAGAATGAAGTTCCTTAGTCAGTAGAAACAGAGTGACTTGTACTTCTTTTAGGATGCCTCAGCTCTCTCCTGAGTGAAATGCATCGTACTATCTGCTTTGCACTCCTGTGTTAGGGAACTGACCTTCGTACAGGTTGTGCAGTCAGGATCAGAACTGGGTTTGTGGGTGAAATTGTTCCGGCCACAAAAGAAGTACTGATATCTTTGGAGCACCTTTAATTCCAAGGCTTTTGTGCAAGTCCTTTGTGTCCCCCTTGATATTTCCCAGACCTACTGACAAAGCAGCCAAAACAAAGAGGCATATACATGTACTATGTGCTAGAAAATTAGAAAGCTCTGAGGAGTCTCTGTGGGATCTCTCTGTCCTGCATGCACTGTGCTATGTTCCTGTTAAGAGTTGCTCTAGTTTAGTGCTTGTATATAAAACACACAGAGCCTTTTTCAGGGATCTGTGAACCCACTTGCAAGTGCCTGACCTGATTTGTGCTGCCAAATGCAGGCCAACACAGCTGAGATAAATCTAGAAAATCTTCCAGGTCTTCCATTTTTATAATGGTGATAAGATGAGACCATTTTCATTTCTCTCTTCAAAAACAGCCTGAGATTAGGAGCACATACAGATCTGTTGGTGATGCTAATCTTGGAATGGATATACTACTTTACAAAATCTTAGGCAAGCGTATTAACCTTCTTATTTTAATTCTCAGAAAGGTGAAAAGGAGTAATGCTTTCTTAACACAAGAAATACAAGAACATATTCGTAACACAACATAACAAATAAGTTCACAGTATACCTTGGAGCTAGAAATGTTACATGAATGCTAAATACTTTTGTTATTATTAATCAAATCTTAAGTGGCCTATACAACTATAACAAAGGCCTCTTAGCAAACACATCCTTTGAAATAGCCTGACCCTTTCCACTTTTTCAGAGACATTAATAGTTTCCTGGCTCAGTGTTTTAGGAAATGTCGTCATAGTCTGGAGGAACCAATAAAAACATAAGTCACCTATTTTGTCTGATCATTTTACGCCAGGATATTTGAGGCTGGAAGCTGTGGAGGGGTAGGAGGGGACTGCTTTGTGTGGGCAGAAGATGTAGAGGTTTTAATACTGCTTTAGTATAACTTTACATAGTAGGACTCTAGGACTGTGTGAACAATAGTAATTTTTGTGTTCATAGACAGAGGCTCTAGATAATTTTTGTAACTGTTTAACTAGTTTTCCCCCTTCCTATGCCATTTATTGCTTCAGTGCCTGATGAAAGGAATGGTATCTTTGGGGAAGAGTATTCTGTTGGTTTTAGGCTTACATTGTCCTTAAATAAAGGGGTGTCCTTTAATAAAGGGGCAATAGCTCTTGAGAAATGGCAGTGCCTTAAAACAAACGTTGGTAGCTGATTATGGCAATATTTGTGGGACAACAGCTTATTTGGTATGGTCAAAGCAGACCATTTCCTACAAGCAGAAAATGCGATTACTTAAATTAAGGAACTACTACTATATGGAATCTCAGTACAAAGCATCATTACATGACATTGTGAAAAGCAAACCGTGAGTGTCTGCAGCAAGCATCTGGTGACACTTTGTTCTTTATAAATGCCAATATTTACAGTGGGCCAAACCCTGCCGTCCTTCCATGGTTTTGAGTCTCTTTCTGAGGCAAAGCTTCCAGCAAATGTGTTAGTCCTGACTGTGATCTCTTGGCTGTGGAGAGCAGACATGCATTGCAGTTTTTCCCCTACTGTGCTGTTGTCTGCTGCAGCCTTCACACAGCCCCTCAGAGGTAACATCTCTGTTAGTGTTAATTTACGCTTGGTTGCATGCAGCTGGGAAAGACTGTTCTGACCCCATTTATCCTCTGCCTCTTCCCAGAGTATCCTCCAGAGAGGACCAAAGTTTTTGCCCGTTTTTGGGAAGTCGTGCTCTGTGTTTTCTCTTCTGTGTTCAATCAGTGTTGGAGACCAGTGTAATGTTTGCCAGCAGAGTAGAGAAACTGAAGGATTACACTTACTTCATCCTGCATAGCTATCTTTACAGAAATGAGCTGCAGCACCAAAAGAGACAGCCACCACCACTGCAAGCTGCACCATAATGCATTATGTGGACTCTTCTCATCTGCCCCCCAATAGAGAAAAATCAAACATGATTTCTTTTCAGCCTCTGCTGTAGCCTCAAACGGAGCAATGCGCAGCTGTCAGTTTTTCACTACGAGTTCAAACCATGTTCAGGCTGCAGTTCAGGGTCTGCAAACCCCCAATAAAATGTGCTTCAGGATTTCAGAAAGATGCAAAAGGTGGGCATGGGTACTAAGATACTGTGATTAGAGTCCAGTCCAAAGTGGAAATTGCTGCTGATCTCTGCATTTGTGTTTTATCAGTCCAAGAAGGTGTTATCTCAAGACTTATACAAGAAGCCAACAAATGAAACCCCACTAATGGACCTTTTTGTTAACTCTTGCCAGACATCTGCCCTTTATGTTTTTGGAGGCTTTTCTCTCCACCTTTCTATTTAATGTGCTGAATGCTGGTTCTTATTTTTTTTCCCACCCAAACTGAGTGTGCATCAGCCCTGTGGCAAAGAGACTGTGTCCTGTTACTTTCCACTCATGACAGCCACCAGGAGATGTTGCCTTGACAGAGGGATCCCTTTTGTACCTGTCTGTATGGCTTAAGGTTTTTTGTGTATATTTTAGTAGGTCAGGCCTAGACTTGTTACTGTGAACTATGCCATGAGATACCCCTTTCAAATTCCTTCTTAAACTGGAGCTGGATGTGTGTGTGGAGGTGTCCCCGGAGTGTCAGTATCCCCGAGCACTTGGTGGTACCAGGGTTGTTGCTTGGTCCCAAAGCACAGCGTGCAGTCAGCAGCCAAACCGAGGCAATTTCTTTCCCAAGTAACACCCGTGGAGACCTGAAGAAATGTGCATTGAGCAGGGTGTGTAGGTGAAGGGGTGAGTACAAAGTTGTTACTGTTGCTGCTTGTTCCCACGACAAATTCAGAACGAAGAGCCCATGTCAGATGCTCCTACCAGCTACTCAGGGGCTTCGGAGTAGACAAGTCTTTCTGCCTGCTGTCTTCCGTGCTTGGATTTCATCTCAGTCATCAGGGGGTGTAGGCCCTGATGGGAGAAGTGTAGCTTTTTCTCTCATCCCTGTTTCTTGGGTTTTCAGGGTCTAGGGAAGGCAGAGCTCTTCTCAGTTTACATCCTTAGTTCAGTCATTTGCAAGTGGGAACTTCTTAATTTTTATTGGTGTGTGGTTAAACTATAGTGAGCTGTGCATGTATCTGTTCTGAAATAAACACCTCTCTCATCCAGCAGAGGAAATGTGACCTCGGGAAGAACCCGATTTAAAAACAAGACTATCATTTTAATCCTCAGCTTGCACCCCACTCCCCTCAGGGCTTTGTGATGATGGCTGGAATTTCTTCATTGACTGTAGGGGTTTTTTTTCAATAAACAGTGAAATTCTCCCAAACCAGAAACTATCCAATCCTACACAAAGGGATTTAGTGAAAGTGAAACTGTAGAGAAGATGAAGGCAAACTGTTTCTTACATTTTCCTCTTACTCCTGTGTCCTACCATACGACTTGGCCATAGCAGTCGTGTGAAAATGCATAACCTGTTCTGTAAAGCTGAATACCCTGTGGTCTCTGTGTTTACAGCAGATACAAGGAAAAGGTTTTGTCTTCAGGCATGTCTGTGCAGGGCCTAGAACACTTTTGGCTCTACATAAGATATAATAATAATAAGGCCAAAACCTCTCTGCCAGCTAGTGAAATGAAAATGCTGTACTTCACAGTTATGTCATTGGAGAATTATATTTCATTAGAGCTGATATTAAAAACCCTGATGTCAGTCGTGAAATGTGGCTGACTTCAAATTTGCAAAACACATAGGAAATTTTTTTGTAATGTGTTGTCACTTTAGAAGTCTGGCAGTCCTTTAGGTTCACTCATAAAAACTTTAAGCTCTCAGAAGGGGAAAACCCCAAGACTATTTCCCCTAAGCTTTAAAAGCTTTGCTTTTACTAGCAAATGCCATTTTTATAAAGTATATGCAAGTAATGTTCTGGATGCTTCAAACAGCCGCAGCTCTTAGGACTTTCAGGTTGGAGAACTGGATTAAGTAGTCATGAGAAGTAAGTTATTCTAGATGTTTAAGTGGGAGCTCTTAGAAAGTCAGTGAACAGGGTAGAGAATAGCATAATAATTCTGATTATTAAATACAAAAACATGCCTCTTGTTTTGCCATTTTCCCATCCCATTTGGAGGCTGACAGGCTGGTGTTACTGGGAAGGACTGTGTGCACAGCAGTTGTGTTGAGTTGGTTCCAACAGGTCACTTGAAGAGGTGACCCCCGTGGGGGGGGATGAGCATGAGTGGATGCGTGGGGCACGGGGTTTCTCTCTCCCTGTTCCCTGGTCATGTGTACCCCAAATTCTGTCCCCCATTGGTCAGTTTGAATGTAGCCCGCGGGAGTTCTGTACTTAAGGGGGTGTTCACGGGACCCCGGGGGGGTTGTTCCAGACCTGTTCTAGGAGCAGGTCGCTGTCGGAGTCCCTGCCGGGCTCCGGCCATGTGCGGCCAGGGGGAATAAAATCTGAAAACATCTATCAAATATCGTCTCCTTGATTCTTCCACGGGCCAAGGCTGTCTCCCAGGGAAAGGTTGCAGCCACCCCACTGCAACAGTCACTGAGCTGCAGGACAGTTCCAGGTTCGTTTTCACAAATTTATGAAGTACTTGAAATCAGACTTTTTTCTTAGTCACAGTAAAGAGGTGAGGGGTGTATGTGAATATATGTATTAGCTCTTATTTTTGCTTGCTAGACAGTATTTAAATGTCCAGTGCAGTATGTAAGATTATTTCTGTTACAGTTATATTTATTGTAGGAGATGGTAAGTGATACTTGATTCTAGGCAGGATTTTCTGGTTTGGCTTTTTGCTCAGATGTGGAGAACTTGTGAACATACATACATTGTCATTTGCTAATAGAAAAATATAGTATGGTTAAACAAGCAAATCCAAACTGTTCGTGGCTTGAAGATATGAAAATGACTAGATGCGTGTCCCTTTCTGCTTGGATACATCCAACTCCACACCACTCTCCTTACTGAATACTACACTGGGCAATAGCCATTGTCTGCTATATCCACTCAGAAGCTGTGTTGGTGCTGTACCACCAAATAAGACTGACAGTGGCACAGTTTACATTTGGGGGCTTGTTGCAGTGGGTTTTTTCCCTACACACTCTAATTATAATCTCCTTTCTCTGCATTGATTTTTCACCAGATTTTTAAGAAGTTTATTATTTTCAGGACTTCTTTCTCTCTCTTGAAATCTGCCAGCAGTGATAAGGGACAATATCCAACAGACAATTGTAAAACATCCTGTGCAGGGTTTTCTTTAGGGTGGAGTCTCCAGTCAACCTGGTACAACCTTTCTTACAGGTCTGTCCAATTGTGTATAGCATTTCCCTAAAAATTCACTGCAGTTAATGGCATTAAAGTGGTGAATCTTAGTAAAGTGAAAGCTGTTCAGTGGACAGACAGAGCTGAAATGCCAGTTAATCCCTGCCTGGGCAGATGCAGCTGTTCCTTTTTGAATTTGTCAGCCTACTTGTGTGAGCAGGTCATTGTCTCTTTGGTGAGACAAAGGAGTGGGATGCTTGTGTGTAAGGATTAGATCAGCCTGTGGGATCAGGGTACAGTTAAGGGAGTTTGTTTTTATCAGCACATTCTGAGGCGAGTGGAAACTGGATGGCTTAGATTACGAAAAGTCCCTGAAGTGTGCATATGTTCAGCTTGTTGGCTTCATGTAAAATCAGTGATAAAACCACATGACTTTTTTTTTTTCTTTCTTGATCTGTTGTTCTTTTTTTTTTTTTCCCTTGTTGTTGTTTTTTTTTTTTAAATTTTGGTTAAAATATTAAAGG
>VYZQ01012522.1:26592-36963 GCA_013400655.1 Mystacornis crossleyi | reverse complement strand
GTGGCTAATATAAATGTTGGCCACAGGCACTGCATCTGGGGATTTTATGATTTAAGGTTTTTCTTGAGTGCCATGTTGTGATCTCACGTCTGTGGGTATAACTCCATTGACTTCAGTTGAAATTGTTCTGTTCTCATCTGTGAGATCACAGTTCCCGCAACCTAATCCCTANTTCATCTTTCTATGGTCCTAAAAAGTATGATTTTTTTGGTACTGGAAAAAACTAATTTTTTTTTGGGCCAAAAACTGGTGTCTATTGTGAAAGACTGAGTAGAGGAGTGTCCCGTTTTCTAGAATTGTGATTGATAAGTACATTAAAAAGTGCGTGCAGCTCTGAGTTGCTGACATTATATAAGCACTGAGTATTGTACTTTTAAAATTATTTCTTCCTTAGTTGTTAATTTGCCTCTAAGGGAAGAAAACACAAAAACGTTGAGCTCAGGGTATTGAGTATTCAGTGTTCCTCAAGTGCTCAGAACAAACTGCAACATACTGTGGTGGGGAGTGTGTGTGGGGGGGAAATACTTAGGGGACATCCCTGTAAACCTGTTTAACCCAAGCAAAAGTCTTTTCCTTGAAGTAATTGCTCTGTGATGTTCTCCTGGTATCACTGCTCTGGTTTGACTTGATCTCAAGACCAGTTTGGTGGCAGGGGACCAATAGACCAACACAGGACTTGTATTGTTTGCAGGGCAGTTCACATCAGCTTGTCAGGGAATATAGGAATGGAGAACAGTGCCAGCTGCCTTCTTCTGTGGGACCTAATGGTGCAGCTCAGGCAGCTGAGGTGCCTGTGATTTAAGGCCTAGCGATACTTGTCTTTGAGGTCATCACAGCAGAAAAAAGTGAAAAGATTTGAATAAAAGAACATGGCTTTCTGCACCAATAGGCATGAAATTCTGGGCCCATAATATGTATCTTCTGCTTTTTTTCCTGCATTGTTGATGTTTCTCAAACCTTTTATTTCCCAGCTAATTTCCCCTGTATGTCTGCAGCATGTTAGAAGAGAAGGATGATCTTCAGTATTAGAGAATGTTTAANTATCATGTTCTATGCCCGTCTCTTAGGACATGGGACCATGTAAATGGAGCAACTTCTGAGTACACAGAGTTTTCACAATGGTGCTTTGAGCTGGTTTTACTTCATTTACATGTAGAATTATAAAGACAGGGGCCANTTAAGGGGGAAACTCGGGTGAGACTCACCTGCACGGGACAGACCTCAAAGCGGACAAGAGCTGAAATGTTTTGACAGCTCACACAGCTTTCTCTCAGCAGAGCATGCAAGTAGGACAGGGAGTACTTTCAGAAGTATTCATCAGGAGCTTGATTTTCTGCCCACTGAAATGTGCTGTTTGTATTGGAGGTTTTTATTGCTGGGTTTTTTTTCTACTGACTTCTCTGGGAGTGGATCTGAACCAAACTAATTCTTGCTTTTCTAATGTAGTGGCCATGTTTCTTGAAGAACACTGGGTACCTGCATCTCTGGTTCTCTCTACACCTTCATAAGTCTGTGTGTATGCACTACAGGTGTGGATTTTCTTGTGGCCTGTTCCTCCTGTGCTCCCTCCTTGGAGCGAAGTGCTGCTTTAACCCCAGCATGATTTATATGTGGGGCTTGTGTTTTAAATTTCTCTGAATAATAAGTGGTTTTAATTCCTGCTAAATGTTGTTTACTTCCTGCCTGTGAATGGTAAAATCTCAATGTCTGTTTTCCATATACTGTTTCAGGAACCTTATGCGATCCTAAATGGAATGCCCTAGAGAATAGCAGATGAGGTCAGCCCTGCTGCTTACTTATCTTGGGATTCAGCCCTTCCGCTCTTGTTCTTCAATAGTAACATTCTTGGTTCTAAGCCACTATTGAAAGGTGAAGATCCATGGAGAACCCGTATAGTTCACCTGGAGCTGATGATGTTGCTGTGGGGGGAAGACCTTATTTCAGAGGGGCAGCCGTCATCTTTGGGGGCATTTGGTAACTTCTTGCACTCTGAAGTGAGGGTGAAGAATTATTTCCTTTGATGAGGATCAGATGGAATTTCAAATATATTCACCCCTCTCGGGTTATATATTAACCTGTATCTCTGTCCTTGATCGATAGCATCTTGATAGAGCAGAAGGGTGACATGCAGTACTTTGAAGAGCATGATGGCTGAGCAAGCTCTGAGAGAGGAGGGCACTCAGCCACTCTTTGAAATTAATGCTCATGTTTCTATGCAAGATCTGCTTTTTCTGATCAGTAACTTTTGAAATTTTTTCTTACGTGGTGACTTCATTGCTCTCTATTTATCGCATATCTTGACTGTATTTTAAAAGAACTTGAGCTGATGCCAGCATCAACATGTCTGAGCAGTTTTGATGCAACTTAGGTAGCTTTATGTCTGAGGTCATATGAAAAACGTTGCTTTGGGGACTAAAGTCTTAAATATTATACCAGCAGGAGTTTCCGCAGAGATTTCAAAAGAACTGGGCAAGTAATTCTCTCAAGTTGACTACAATAGCTTTTGTTACCTGCTTTATAAACTTTGGGATTAAATATAGTGGGTTTTTTGGAACAAGTATATTGGGGATGGGATAGCGGGATGAACTTGACGTGGAAGTTCACATTTTGCAGAACATTGATTCAACACAATGTTGAATAACAGACTGCTTAATTTACATTATCACTAGGAGAATATGTTCTGATTCCATTTGCAATTAAAAATACTAAAGGTAATAAAAACCCCACGGTCTATTTTTCCAGCTAATCCCCATGTCTGTGCTCCCCTATTTTTTTCTCTTGAATACTTTTCTTATGGCTGTTGGCAAATTTCAGATACCAGTTGGAAGGAAGTAACTGATTTTGTTTTAGAAGTGATCCTGTGCAGTATCTTGTCTGCAGATAACTGACTCCCTCTGTAATGGCAGAGCTCTTAGTTTGTTGGCACATCCATTACGAACAGTTGTGCCTCCAAAAGCTGTGCTCTTTATTGAGTGTTTGAAAGACCTGTTCCCAGTCTAGATGAGTGAGAAGAAGCCTTGCTTGGAACAGACTTGCATCCACAGCTTCCTCCAAACAGCCAGCTGTAAGTGTCGCAGGTATTTCTCAAAGTGTCTGGCCTTTCTGGATGGGCAAGTCAAAGGAATTGTTTTCCTGCGCCATGTTGGCTCCACACATTTCTGTGCCACACTGCCTTTGGGACTCACCTCACTTTGGACCTGAACTTCAAAGAAATATAAAAATCAGGAAGTCTAACATGTCATGAAAAACCACTTCTGGATACAGAAAATACCTTACTTCGTGTTCTTGTGCAGTGTTCAGCGTAGTTCAGTTCCCAGTGGAATGTTTTCATCATCCACATGTTGCTATTGCTTTAGCTTTTTAATGTCTTGCACAGGGGGATAAGGTGGAGGCAGTGATGCTGTGTTTGGATTGACTGTGGTAATGAAAAGCATGTCCTGAACACTTCTTTTAAAGTGTCACTGTTGTGTTGTGGTTGGCTGCCAACAAGTTTGCTGGACACAGTCAGGTAAGGTGTAAATGACATCAGCTCCTTTGGTGTTTGCCCCTGAAGGGAATGGCTGAGCTGTTCTGGCAGTCTCAGCTGGGACACCCCTAGCTGCACATTAGCTCTGCTAAGGCACCGTTCGGAGGATGTTGATGCACTGCAGTCAGGGATCATTGTGTAATGTAGGTAGGAATAATAATATCTCTCAGTCCAAAAAGTGTAAGTGCAATTGAGTCCACTTGTTCAGCCAAAATCCATTGCTGTCTGTGCTGATTCACAGTGGGAGCTGACATGAAGTATCAAGGAGGGATTAGCATGCACAGCATGCTGTGGTTAAGAGCTTGTGCCACTTGGTCAGACCACGGCATGAAGCTGTGGTGAGTGTTGAGTTGCTAATGTCTCCTCAGGTTACTCAGCTTGGGTTGTGTGCAAACAGAGCACGGTGCCTGATTGGCAGGCTGGCTTCAGAGCCAGGGTACGCTGAAGAATAGGCCTGAAATACCACCACTTCCAGTCCCTCACTAACAGGAGCAGCTACTGAAGGCTTACTGAGGAGGGAGAGCTGGTCTGGATTTAAATTGATGTTTTAAAAATACTTTGCTGCTTTTTTCTTTCATATCGATTCCCATGTACTGGTGAGCTAACAAGGCTGTCCTGTGCTAAGAGAAGTTCGAGTGTTTTGTTGAGCTTCCCACTCAGGAGTTTCATGTTGCTCTGCAGGAGCCCATGCATGGAGGGTTTTCTAAGAAAGAGATTGCATTTCTCTATGTCAAACATCAGCCTTTTCAAAACCCCACAGTACTGGGTAGAGGTGTTCTCCCATTCCCTTGTCTCACTCATGTGCCTTTCTGGGCCACTTTTTCTCACATCAGGGATCTGACTTGCTCAGGAGTTTCCTGTAGCCCATGTCCACTGACAGTATCATGGCCCAGTCCTGGCAGAGCAATTTTGCTGAGATGGTTTTCCCATTGCATGCTGTGGAAGGGGCACTGTGCCCATGCTGGTGGTGGCAGACATGCCCCAAGTCCAGCATCTGAGTTTGAAGCTACCCACAAGGATCATTGAGCCCAGCTCTTAAATGAATGGCCCATACAGGGATCAAACACACAACCTGGGTGTTCTTAGCACCATGCTCTGACCAACTGAGCTCATCTGTGAGAAGTGGCAAGAAATGCACATTCATCCCAAATTCCTAAAAGGAGAAGTGTTTGTTGACTTGGGGAGTGTGAAATAACAGAAAACCAGGGACGAGAAATTAAACTAAGATCCTTGCCTGATATCTTCTTACAAGTTTCACAGATGTGTAGGAACTGTTGTATTTTGGTCCTTTCTCTAGACCTCAGGCGCCAGATCTTTGTCTCTGTTGCAGGTCCCGGCCGCAGATGAAGGCAAGCAAATCAAACTGTGCTTAAGTAACCGGATCAAAACAATGTAGGAGGCTACAGTGAAGGGTCTGCTCCTGAAGCTTTTTCTTATGCTGGAGTCTTCGTGGAGGGGAGGATGCAATTGTGCTAGTGCATTATTGTTGAATATCTGAACTCTCCCTCCCTGTTGCTGGCTCTCAAATACTTTGTTATTGCCAATTCGCTGACCTTTCACATGTTGATTGCACAAGACCAGGTTGAAGGTCTGTCATGTCATCACCTGGGAAACTAGAAAATAAATGGAACAAATCCCATTAAAGTATTTATAGATAGGGATTGAGCAGAGAGGGTTGGAGTAGGTAGATATGTTTTGTGCAATCAAAAAGCTTTCTAAAATTATTTTTAAAACAGAGATACAAGATTCTATCAGTGTTGGTAATTTCTACTTGTGAAAAATAACATTCAAAGTTTCGTGGGGAGAAGAAAGGAAGCTATCTGTGGGGTGAAGATAAGATGGTGGTATTAGGTGGCAAGACTTGATGCAGTTGGGGTAGGTGGACAGAGCTGTAGGAAGTCCACGGCTCTCCTGCTATGCTGTGTTCAGTTTCTGGGAGGAT
The DNA here is from genome assembly GCA_013400655.1 of Mystacornis crossleyi. NCBI lineage: Eukaryota > Metazoa > Chordata > Aves > Passeriformes > Timaliidae > Mystacornis > Mystacornis crossleyi. The sequence continues at coordinate 31,495 of VYZQ01012522.1, read as the reverse complement.
GAAGGTTCAAGAGAAGATGTGTCAAAGCTCAGTTCTCAGTCAGTGGTGAGACCCTCTGGGCAGTGCAGCCACATGTCTGAGTCTCCTGTCCTCCATTCTGTGCTGCCTGAACTGTTACCACGGCTGCTGTTGCGGGCAGCGTGTGCGATACGCACCTGCCCAGGTCTGAACTCCTCCACAGTGTGCGTGTCTGGTCTGGCACAACTGTTTTAGCCTGGAAATTTGTGCGTCCTTCTGTACTGAGGCTACATCCTCACACAGTAAACTGCGGTGGGAAATAGTTTCCCCCTGCACTGTTATGCCGGCAGGGAAGTTTTATGTCGCATGATAAGGTCAGTACAAGCACCGTCTTCCTGCTGTGGCTTTTGCTGGCCAAGAAAGTCGCTGCCTGCTTCCTACCATCGCCTGCAGATCTCCCAGGTGGGTGGCTTGCTTTTGCTCTGTGATTGCCCTGGATCATCACAAGCAGGGTGAGCAGTAAGGAGCCTGAGTGAGTGAAGGGCCACTGCCAGGCTGGTTTGTGCAGCTGAACTGGGCATGGGCAGCTAAAGGGGCTTGACTTGAATAAGGGTGGTGATAGGCTCAGTCTTCCCCTTTCTCCTCTTATTTACACTGTCACAGCCAGTGCTGACCAGGGATGTGTGATCAAAATATTCATAATAGGTATCTGTGCTCTGAAATACAGACCTTGAAAAAGCAAACTTAGCTGCCCTGAGACAGATACACTGGTGCTTATTTCACAGTGGTTGCTCTTCCGTATTTGAATGTACATGCATGCAAAATGTTTGAAAAGAGGCTTAGAAACAAACAGGATCCCTTACCACACCCTGTCACTGGGTTTTTTCCTGTTTACTTTGGAAAATACAAAATCTGCTGTTATAAATATCCTTGCTATGCTAGCAAATGTGTGTCACCCACCAGTTTGCTGCCTCCTGATCCAATGCTGGGAAAGATTTCTTAGAAGAAAGAATGGAATAAATCATTTAAATGACTATGTTTTGCAGTGCCTGCCTAGCCAGATGAGTAGTTTTCTGAGCACTGGAGCTGAACATGCCTACTTGCCTATAAATTTTTGTCCAGTGGTTGACTGTGAGTCTGAGTGGAAGCTTTTCCCATGGTTGAGGAATTTGCTGGGATGCTCCCTTCTCTCTGGGATCACACATGCCAGCCTTGCCTTTCACAAAGATAATTATAGAATTGCCTTCCTGCCTGTTTTCACAGAACTTGTAAGAACTTGCAGAAATTTGCTTTCTCCAGCTTTTTGTCCAACCTTGGCTCAATGGCTGTGGGCCAAGAAAAAACTCTGGGATCAACACAGACATACACACAGAGATATTGTGGTTGTCATATAAAGATCTTGATTCCCTAAGAAGCAAAGAAGAGGGGCTGTGCAGTGGGAACTACATCATGGGCTCTGTGTGGGACCAGGAGTCACCAAGAGTGTCCTGAGAAGCAGGGATATTGCACGTACAAAAAAGCAGGGGGTAGGAGGAATACAGCAGCTTCTCTCTTCCTGCCTGCTTGAGCTTCCCTGCCTGTGTGCCACCAACACTATAGGGGATGCTTGGTGGCTTTCTTTTTCTTCTGTGATATAACTTGTAACCCAAGTTCAGCACAGTGGGCACTTGGAGAAACAACCTTACAATTAGTAAGGGACAGGGAGGATTTTTCCTATTTAACCACAAAGAGTTTTCAGAAATAAGAGAAATACGGTAATATTTCTAGTAATCCTAAGAGAAATGTGGTAACTGCAAACACAAAGACACGGGATTTTAAAAGATTGAAGGGTATTCAAAGGTATGTTTCCCACTCTGGTAGTAATCCACTCCCTGAAAATAACAAGCAGTTACATGTAACACTTCCCAAGTGTGGTAAAAGCATAGCTCAGTCTTGCATATTCAGCATGTGAAAATTATCTGGATATAGACACACATACTATAAATAAGCAGAAAAGCCACACGTGGGCTCGCAGATGTTTTACCACATCAGTGAGATTTGCATCCTGTTCCTGGCATTGCCATTTAACTTGGCATGTGATTCAGGAAAAATCATCTTCCCGTTCTGTGCTCTGGCATACCTATTTTCACTAGAGACTATGGCTGCCCTCTGAAATCTCACTCTACTTGTAGAGAAGTTGGCTTTTTTTCTGATAAGCTTTGTAGTATTTTTTGCAGTATATATACAGAAGGTGCTGGGAAAAGGACTGTAATTTGTAGTTTCAGAACATAGTTTGAGCATCCTGGGTTTTATTAGATTCTCAATCTCATGACTTAAACACAAAATGTAGAACTAAGAGTTTAATGTTTAGTGGTTTAGCTCATGATATAGGATAAGTTGGAGCATCAAATAAGCTTTTCAGGTATAGAGGTAAACCTATACCTGAGAGAAAGTAGAAGAGTCAGGTGTGGAAGTGCAGTGGTGTTTCCCAGAAGCAGCCTGACTGTCAACACAATGACTCATGTCATGCTGCTAAGAAACAGCATCTCAGGGTCTGAAATGGAGCTTGAGTTTACAGGAAGGCCTCAGATGGCTTTCACCTTGAGTATGGGATCTGCTTCCATGATGGTATTCAGTTATAGGATGTATGGCAGTTATAGGATGAGAGGTTTATGGGCGTGTGATAATGTACTCTGCTATTTACTGATAGGCTCACCTCCCTTTGTGCAAACGAACCTTAAAGGGAGACCATATAATCATGTTAGCAGCTTTAGCTGACAGAAGTAAGAGTGTTCTTTCCTGTATCTTCAGCTGCTCAACAGTTCTTGTGAGAAATTCCACTTCTGAAGCTAAAACTTCCCTGCATATACCAGCATTTATTTATTTTTGGCTTTTCTGAGAATAGAAGGCTTCAGCCACACTTCAGTAATGAGAGAAGAATGAAATAAGATTTTCTTTGTCCCCAGAAATGTTGATTTTAAACATCCTTTCAAGCTGTGTGGATGAAATTGTAAAATCGGGATGTGACAGTGATGCTCCAGAATTCTCCAGGGGCATTTAAGCTTGACTTCATGGTTTCATGCAGCTTTTTGTGGCTGATACAGAGCCGATGAAGCAGACTTTTCCAGTTCTTTTTTTTCTGAAGCACACAACTAAGGAAATATTGACTACAGAAGCATCTGCAGCTAATTTAGCAGAGTCGTCCAATGACGGATATTGCTGCAAATTGCTACAGAGACCTGGCATGGTTGGTGGCCAGGCCAGAGAAGAATCTTTTGTGTGGCTGTAAAAATCAAGGTGCCTCAGTCTCTTGTGCTCTTACTTGAACTGAAGGAGAGGCAGCACTTTTCTAGAGTTTTCCAGTGGTCTGAAATGGCAGGTAATTTATCAACAGTGAGGAGTTGTTTCTCCTTTGCCTTTGCCTTGGTCACCCCCTGGAAGTTTTTTGGTCAAGGAAAGATAATTAGTGGAGCAGAGTATTTTGCCAAACACACTTAATGTTGGCATGACAGCTTAGTCCTCAGTGCTTTCCTCAAGCATCTCAGGGTCTAAATGGGCAGTTGAAAATGGTTTTCTGGTAAAAGTCGTATCCAAACTGGTGAGGAGAGGAGAGTGCAGAGAGTAGTTGAAGTCTGAAGAAAAGTGTGAGGATTGTTTTTTGTTTTAATTTTGTTCTTAAGCTCTTTCCAAGAAAAGACCTGGCTGTCATTGCTGCTCTGATTTTTCTTCTTATCTCATTCCTTCCCTTCTGCTGGTCCATGCTTGAGTGATAGGATATGAGCCCTCTTGCATTATTCCTATCTCATTTCACAGTTTTAGGTTCCTCATATGTCTCTCTATTTCCTTCCTTAATTTTTGTCATGATGTTTGGAAAAAAAACAAAACCAAAATTCTTTGATGGCACCACATGGGCAAAAAAATATCTGGAGGATCATGTCATTCAGTCTACACAATGCTTGGTTCTCAGCCATTCTCTGAGTTCATTGCTTACATGACCTCTAAATATTTATTTTTGAAATGGGTTTATAAATTGCTATGATTGATTAAAAGACTCCTGAAAAATGTGACTTCCTTAAAACACATGCAGAGTGGTGGTTGGTTTTAACAAAGCAAGACAACCAAAAAAGCAAACAACTTACTTAATTTTAAGTGAAGTATCAGATTTATGCAAAACTATATGTTGTTTTATTCTTTAAATCTTGTGGGTAGAAGCTGAACAACCAATATGTATTCAGAATGACCATAGCCTTGGCAGCAACTCTGAACTCATATAATAACATTTCTAACGTGAGAGATGCAACCATAATTTTCTTTCAACAGCCACATTTTGGGGTGTTTGTTTTCTTTTGGTTTTTAGTGTATTCTGCTTGTGCTTTTGCTTGGACAAATACTGTGTCTTATGTGACTAAAATCAAACTCTCTGACTAGTGTATATTTAAATTGCTTTGTCCTGTATAAACAGGCAGATCTTGGCTCCAACTCTGCGTTAGTACGTGAGACATCAGATTCTTAAGACTGCTCATTAATTGGAAATCAGTTAATGGGAACTAATTGTCATTGCCTTGTGATGAAGGCTTAGTGAAAGTATATTAATCGAAATACATAGGTGACTGTAAGGGTCAAACCCAGATACGTGTGGGGAAGCCTATAGGCTAAAGCTAATTTGATGAGATACAAATACTTATCCAGCCTTCCTTTGCTGCAATGATAAACAGTCAAAACACATGCATACATATTTGCCAAGTAAATATATGAGAGTAGGTTTGCCTTATGGAATTGGAATATGGATGTATAATATGTTTCAAGTTTCTACGTGGAAATCTCTATTTTTTCAAGTACTTCCTACCAGGGCTTATGCGGCATAAAGAGCCCTGTCAAACACAGTTTTATGACAGATTTTTATTTGCCATGGCTGAAGTTATGTGGGAAGTATGTCAATGTAAAAGCGGCAGACACACTGTTTTGG
>VYZQ01012522.1:0-25969 GCA_013400655.1 Mystacornis crossleyi | reverse complement strand
CTATGGCTGAGGTTATGTGGGAAGTATGTCAATGTAAAAGGTGCAGTATTTGAGGAGGTGAATGGCTCAATCTACCAGTCTTGCTTTCTAAACAGTACCTGAGAGTACAGATGACTTGCTTTGCCAAAACCAAGCTTGAGAAAAAGTAAATTTGACATCTTGTTTTGATGGTGTAAGTGGGTGAGGATGATAACACTGTTCAGCCAGAGTGTTTCATTATAATGACCAATTTAAAAAATAAAATAACATTTGAGAACATGTTATTATACTAAAATGATCCAAATCCAGCTTTCATTGGAGAGTCCAACTGTGCAAAATGAGCATGATTTTTGAAGTTAATACTCCCTTACCACACAGTGCCTCCACACACAACAGCAATAACATCTGTATAATGGGGCATTTCTATTGCTTTAACCACCACTTACTGCACTCTTACTGGTCATTAGTTTTATAGATTAATGACACAAACATGGATTTATTAGTGCTGTAAATCTGTGGGAAACAGTGAGTCGACTTAGTGTCTTTTTCATAATCACAACTGATGTGCTTTTATTAGACCTGAACATGGTGTGTCACCTTGTACAGTAAAAATGACTGCTTGTGAGCCATTTGAGGTTGCTTGAATGATCTTTCATCACTTGGTTGTAACATTTCGAATTGTAGAAAACTTTTCCACTTGCTAGCACAGTCTCAGTTCCTGATTTACGGGATCAAAAACTGTTTGGAAATCACTTTACCCCAGAGTGACCAACTCACTGCTGGACTACAGCCTGAAATGCAAAACTGGTCAAAGAAACAAGTTTCTGGTGTAAAATTAGCTACAGTACTTAGTGCTTTTTGGATTTTAAGGAGTTAATCTACCTGTCAAGCCATGGTTTTGTATTGTACCAGTCTATGCCATGTCTACACAACCATGAGAACATCTCTGAGATGGTTAGAGACTTCAAAACCTCTCTAAGTTACTAAAAATCCCCTTCTTCCCTCTTTTTGTGTAATTTGCCATCCAGTTGATTATGGTCACTTCTAAGAAGGGCTGATGAATATGAATCTTACCTGCTACCCCTTATAAACCAGTTCTTAAGTTCAAGGTTAAAGGTTGTTTCTCAATTTGGTTGTCTTTCAGTAGAAACAAACAATTTTATTTACAACATTAGCAACTGTGTGATATCTCTTGGCTGTAATGCTCCACAGCTGATGAAAACAGCCATAGAAATTGTTGAACCTTAGAACCAAGAACATGAAGGGCCTCTAGGAGGTACATTTTCAGAAATTGTTGAGTACAGTAGGGGTTTTTTTAGTGTCCATTCCTGTGCTCGGGGAGGTGTGCTGCCCTGTCTTCCACTGGCTGCAAGATCTGGGCATCTCCTTCGGCTGGTCTGATAAACACAGCCTTTGCCTAACCCATCCCCAAAACCCTCAAATGGATGGGCTGTTGGGGCCAGGTCCTTGTGTGAGAGAAAGTGGCACAGTCCTCTTGTAAGCGGAAGATAAAGAAAGGAGTGCGTTGCTCCCGGGCATGCAGAGCCATGGGGTGGCATATGAATCCCAGGCAGTTGCTTTGATAGTACACAGGGAAAAGGGGATGGGAAGGATTCGGAATCCTTAAGAAATGCTCCTTGATACAAGCTGAGATTCTGTTTCCCTGTGCTGAGCTGGGGACAGCTGGTGTTCCTCCAGACACTGAGGAAGCTGGGCGTCAGCACTGTCTGCTTCAGATAAGATTAATAATGTATAGATTCACGGGGAATGGAGCCTAATCTGTTGGGATGCCACGGCAAGAGCTCCCAGTGAGGAGGAGCAGCTGCCTGCTTTGGGCCTCCTGAGAGACGAGAGGAACCATCTGAGACAGACTGGGATTGGCTCCTGTTTGTTCTGCAGGCCACTTGCTCACACCTTCTAGCAGCCTGTGGTGAGTGCAGTGCAGATTGATGGATGTGTGATCATGTCCAACTCCTGGCTTTGTACACTTCAAAACTGTCTTAGGAAAGTGACCCCACAGCTGAACACAACAATACAGCAGAAGGAACTTTGTTTCACCTCTGTATAGCAGACTACAAGTGAGCTTAGTAAAATACATGCTAACACAAGTCTTGACCAACAGACGGGAACAGAAGTTTTTTGAATTAAAATCCTCTGCAGTCAGTTCTGCTTTCCATTTTTGATTTGGAAGTTGAGAACTGTTTGATCTCATGAATGCTTTCTGTGTTGTACACAGGTTGGAGGCTTTTGATCTATCTCTCTTACACCTTTTTTATCAGCCAGAATATTGTTCAGAGCCATGGCGTGATAAGGCTTTGTAGGCTCCGGCTCTCTTGGGCTCCCTTCTGAGGTCCTGGCTAGGATCTGCCCAAGCTTGCAGTTTTAAAGCAGCTTTTAGGGTCAGCCCAAGGTAAAGTGCACCATGGTATTTACCTTTCCACATTCTTGGATGCAATTAAAAAATATGTCATGAATGAAGAATAGAAAATTAGGAGGGGAATTCTAGATCACTGGAGGCTGCAGCATGTGAGTGCTGGTACTTTCACACATTCCTGGTGCAGGGTTCCCAGTCCTGGTGCTTGACCTGAGGCAGGGAGAGCAATAGCAGCTGTTCCTTTCCTGCTGGCTTGAACACGGTGTAAGTGGTGGTGTACCCAGTGGGTGTTAAATACATCACTCAAGCTCTTCTGAAACCTGAACTAAATACTCAGTTGGTTGCCCAGTGTGAAAAAAAAAAGAATTAAAATGACTGAGGCTTGCAAATCTGTCCAGAGACCACCTCTCCACATAAAAAAGTCAGGTTTTGTGCCCTGTTCAGCGGTAATTGATGCTTTTTCCTTTTTTTTTTTTTTGAGGTTTGCAGTCCAAGCTCTTCAAGCATTGGTTTCATAAACAATTACTGCTAGGCATGAATGACTGGTTTCCAGCGTGGAATAACTTTACATGCTCCAGAGAATGCCATTGCCTCTACCCAGTTCTGTGATTATTTACTGTAACAAATTATTACCGTAATGGTTGGGGTAATGACAACTGTAAAGCAGAATATCTGTGGTACTCTTGGGTTAGCAGAAGCAAACAGAAAATAATGAACTAGATGCCGTGCTAGAGATGTGAGCATAGGTCTGTACCTCGCCTGCTGTCAAAGGAAATCCGTTATCATTCTCTTAAATGACATTTACTTCACTGCTTCTGCACAGAAGTGAGATGTGCTTTTTTATCCTGCACAGAACAGTTTCACCCTGGAAAACTAATCTAGTTCATATTTTATTTTATTTGGTTTGGGTTTTGTCAGCTTTATGGATACACTGGGGTAAGGGACATGTGAATTTACTTCTCTTTCTCTCCCCCAGCCTCTTCAGTGCCTGTCTTTTCAAAAGATTTCGGTAACAACAACGAACAGCTGGCAGAGTTGGGCTGCATTTGGCCTGGTGGTGTAACAGAGAGGGCTTGGTACCTCTTCACAGAGGTGGGAGCTGCCAGGAGCAAGAGCGTTTCCACTCCTGTATGACAGTGCCTCTAGCAGGGACCCAGGAACCATGGCTGTCCAGACACTGAGCAGGAGGTGCAGCAGCTCACCCTGCTGAGAAGGGGAGAGGGTTGGGTTTTGCAGAAAACAAAGCATTTTCTACATGACAACAAGGGGAAGTGTTCTGGCTCAGAACCAGAGCCCCACATCTCCTGCCCTCATTCTCTTTCCTGCCCCCATTGCCAGTGGCTTCAGTGGGTGTGCTGGCTGCCCTTCTCTTGGGTTTAGCCATTTCTGCTTGAATACTGTCTTCAGGGTTTTTCCTGGTCCTTTCACATTTTCTGGATCTTTTTGTGGTTTTTACGTCCCTCTTGGAGGACGGTTTGGTATCTACTATGGCTGCTGGATAGGGACGATGTACAGCCACCTCTGCAGGTCACAGTTAACTGATACTGGGGACTGCAGTGTCTCAGAAGAAAGAGGGAGAGTACTGGGCAGTTTGATTTTTTCATTTCCATGCAGTAGCATGCACAGGAAAATTTATGTGCTTTCTGAATTTAAAGATTTAAATGACATCATCTTATGGATCTTATGATGTATTAACTCAAACTTGCTCATTTTGGGATCTGGTTCTTCCTTTGCCATGTGTTTCCATGCATGTTTTGTCGGGCTTTAAGCATGACTCCCCTAAGGCTGGATTATACAGAAAGTGTATATAGGACTGCATCATGTCCTGAACATCCTGATTTTACCTTGTCATATTACCTCCTATTATTATGCTAGGTCACTGCTGAGCTTTTTAACCAAATGCTGATGTGGCTCATCTTTATTATAACAGAAACCTATTTTAAATTAAAATGCCGTATCAATACAAAAAAAACCCTTCTTTTGTAATTAGGAATGTCTTTGTGCTTTTAATTAATACAAGTATTGAAGAGGTATTTGGTTTCTGATGCTATATTAGGCATTTCACAGCCACATGATTTTAGTGATATATAGTTGAAATGCCTTTTGAAAGCCTCTATAATAAAAATAGAAAAGAAATTAGATTACCTCTGAGACTTAAAAGAACTGCTGAAGAATTTATTAGAGCAATGTTAAAATATGCTGTAAAACGAGTCATGTTAGTCTGCAAATTGATCTGGGATATCTGGGGATTCAGAGTGCTGTACTACTTGGATTAATTAAAATGTAGTCAGCTGAAGCCTTCACTATAATCAAACCTGTTCCCCAGGGTTATACCTTCGTCACAGTCCTGGTGTAGCCTTCCAGTCCTGACCATTGCTGAGCTAAGTGATTAGTTCAGTTAAAAAAGGAAAAACAAAACCAAAAGGATAAAATGACCATGACAGTAGTTAGATTTATTGTTTGGGGTTTTTTATTGCTATGCGGGGCTCTGTTTGATATCATTAATTACATATAGCTGTTCTTTATGCTCCCAAAGACAAACAGTGAGAGGCAAAGTATCTCTGATGTGAGGGTCGTGCTGTTTCCCATATTGTAAGACGTGGAATATTTTACAATTGCTGTTTTCTGTAACTTTGGCTAAGGTGCCGATCTCCCTCCGTAGATGTGCTGCCTATCTTGTCCCTGTCATGCTGTGGGTAGTGTTCTGCTGCACAGGGTTTCCTTATCAGCAGTCCTGCAGTAAATCAACAAGGAGGAGCCTGCAGTTCCCAACAGGGTCATCATGTGAATTCGTACAGGATACCAGAGGACATCTGCCTTACGAGGCTGTCTCCAGAGTTCAGACTTCAGGGGCTAGATAAAGCACTGCTTCTGTCTCTCCCACACCCTGTATATTCTGACCCCAGCTTTGCAGAGCCTGTCAGCAGTTTGTCCTTGAGCTGGATGCGGTAGTGAAACCCTCTGGATAAGGCTAACTCTTATCATTCTCTCGTGTCCTGTCAGGGCGCTCTCCCAGAAGCTGCTGAATAGCCCAGACATGACAAAGAAGCCTTTGATTGTGGCTGTCAATACTGGAACCTGGAGATTGTAACTCAGTATCAAAATGCATCCTACTGAGTTGTGGCTCTGACAAAGTGAGCCCCAAGTTTGTTCTTCATATTAATGATCTGAATGCAACTTCTTTGGATTCTCAAAAATATTTTTAAAAACACTCATGCTTTTTCAAGGGTTAAAGAAAGGGATTTCATGTAGTTTCTGTCAGAATATGATGAACAACTATTATGTTCTCCTATAGCACTTCCAGAATCCCACAGAACTTTACATATGTCATTTAGGCTCCAACACACCCCATTAAGGGGTATTCCTACTTTATTTTTTTTTTCTTTTCTGCAGTAAGACAAACTGAGATGGAAGAAGTGCCAGTGGTTTGGTAAAGGCTAAGCAGTCCCCCTGAGATGAGTCCCTCTCAATGTGTACTCCCAAGCATATACATGCACCTGACTTCCATCCAAATAAATCCTCTAGAATTCCCTCCTCTGACCACATGCACTGGGCATTTACACATAGGAAACACAGCGTATCAACTCATCTATGTAGTACATCATCAACAATTGTGAAGTATAATGTTGACTGCTTAGTACATATGACAGCTTTGCAGTTTCAATAATAAAAATGTCTTCAATGTTAACAGCTGTATTTCAGTGACATGTCACAGAAAAGGGCAGTAGAGAAGAGTCTAGCTGTGCCTTCTGTCGTGACCGCTTCACGCCCTGCACTGTTTGATGAAGCCTGGCATTTCTTCCTTTTGTTTCAGTGTCAAGGAGCAAACTTGATAGGAAGCCTGCCTTGTACATTTATGACGGGGCAGTCTAAAATGGAGGAATATCTATGCTCCCAAAGAGATTTGTGAACTTCTTTGCCCACGTAAGGAGACAATCTCTGGGAAGATTCAATAAACCTATAATTAGACTACATGCTGTCCACCTCAGACAGCTGGAAGTCAGATCAAAGTTAGCGTGAGGGGGAACAAAGGCTCTGGTTTTCCCCCTTCAAGAGCCTCAAGTTGCAAAAAAGGTCATAAAATTTCAACCTCTTGGTGTCTACTTGTCTGTGTTGAGAAACTCCATCACAGCCTGGTTGTCTCTCCTTCTAAGTGGGTTGGTGCTGGTGAGTGGGTGAATGTGCAGCAGGGAATGTACAGCCCCTGGGCTTGGCTGAGTGAGAGGAACTGCACAGAACAGCAGGTGCTCGAGCACGCGAGCCCTGACACATCATCTCAACCCTTCGGTTTTCTCACATACTGACAAGCTCATCCTGTACGGTCTCGCTTTCTTCCCAAGTGGGACTTCCTTGCCTTCCCCCTCTTCTAGGCAGGTGTTGTGAGAGGGGACACACATCCAGTTGTATTGGATGACATCTCTAAGTGTTGTGTTAGCACAAGAAAACGCAGTGACAGGAAGAGTGGCTGCTGCTCATTTGCTATTTAAATTGAGTGTACTTAAAGATAGACAAGATGATGTAAAATGCCTATTTTTACTGTACTTTGTACATGATTTTTAAATTGTTTCTTTAGGGAGAGTATCTAAATTATTTGACATCCATTTAGAGATTTTTTTTCTTTTCATCCTTCATTCTTTTATTCACCTGCAATATTATTAGTGGTTAAGAGAAGTGCATGAGGACTATGCTAAAATACAGCCATGCTGTAAATACGGATTTTTATTTTTTTGCAATTTTATTTGCGTGCTAAGGCTTGGACACTGTTCTCCTGTTGAAGTGAATGCCTGCAGATCAGATTGGTATACTAAAAAGCTGATTATGAGTGAAAAGTGGGAAAGTTCACTCGCAAGGATTTCTTCTAACAGGATTATGTTTCATTTTATGTAAACTTGTAATTTACAGTTCTGCAGCTGTCTATATGCACTTTCACTCTCTAGTGTTTGAGACAAAAGAACTCAAGTGTTGTTGGATTACCTTCTGTGGCATTTTAACATCAGTAGTGGTCACTATGAATTTGCTGCGATTGAAAGAATTTAGGCTTATGTAACAGAAGATAAGAAATTTGTGTTAATTTTGTATAATTCCAGTTTTATCTGTTTCTTCCTGAATAGCTTAATGCCACATTGTATAGGTGGGATTGCCATTGGAAATTGTTTTAAAGTTGACAACTTTCATCTTCTCACATGAATGGGTTGTGTAGCCATCCTGAATAATCACCAAAGTAAGGAATGAGACCCAGAAAATTGTACTGAGTGGGGCCACAAAGATGTCTGGGCAAGAAGTAGGGCACTGAGTGCAGCAGACTGTGGTCTGCCTGCAGTTTTCCTGAGTTTAGAGCTGGCACTTGCACCTACCAAGCAGTGTGGTACTGCAGGCCTAAAGAGTACCTCAGTGTTCCAGTGGATTTCTTGTTCTGTCCCTTACTGTGCTTCGTTGTGAGCATGAAGATTTTTTTGTGCTTTGAGTAGACAACAGTAAATTTACCACAGTTAAAAGTAATATTCTGTAATGCAAAATGTGAAAACCAGCGATGGAGATCTTTCTGTCAGTCCCAACACTTGTATCAGACTGAAAGAAAGTGCAGATGATGAGTCTATTCCTCACCTTAGGGCAGACTGTTTTCTGCAACAAGATATCACTGTACTGGTACTGGTCAGACAAAGGCTGGGACTATGTGGCTGCTTGTGAGTATGAATTTTGATTTCTTTCCCTGTCCTGGTTACTAGTAAGTCTCAGGGGAAAGTACTGTTTAGCAGAATGACTGTAATTATGAAATTAACTGTTTGCTTAATTATAGCGTTGTGATTTTTCTGTGTCTATAAGTATCTCTCTTTCCTATACAGCATGTATTGGCATATCACCTTCCATCCCTTCCTGGAAAGTATATTCAGAAATTGTGGCAATAGTCACTAAAGGTTTTCAAAGAAAATTTCCGTGCAGGATTTAAGGCAGAGCTCCTTCAGCAGTTGTAGCAACCTCTTTTCATACCAAACGCTTTATTCCTCCCTTTTGCAGGTATACACACAGAGCTGTACCCAAGTACTCACAGACTGACTCCAGGTGCCACCATTACCCTTCTCACATTCTTCCAGTCCCCTTTTGGGTGTCCCTGCCTTGGATGCTGGCTGCAGCATCAGCTATGCCTTGGTGGTGGTGGATGGACGTGAGTCTTGGGTCCTGCAGGTTGACTGCAGAGCCACGTAGCATTGGTGCTGTAGCACCTGACAGGACCTCTTGCTAAAGGTCCTTGTTTCAGTGTGAGTTGAGGTATGCTTTGACTCTCCCCAAAATCCCAGCTTGTTTCTGTCTGTTCAGCTTGGCAGGGAGGGAGGAAAATGCTGGCGTTGTTTGTTGTTTGGTTGCACCAGAAGAAAGCCCCCAAGGCAGAACATAAATACAGTGAGTAGAGCAGGGGATCTGACTGCCGGTGGGACTTATCCCCCTGGCGCTGTTTGGATTTACCCACCTGGCTGTGGCCCTGCTTACACCTGTCAGCTGAGGGGGACAGTGCCAAAGCAAGGAGTGAGTGAATGTCCCCTTGGAGCTTTGCCTGGCCAGCTGGCAGCATACATCATCAGCCAAGCTTTCCCTTCCTCCTCCTCCACTGCCTTGGATGTGTCATTCAATATATATGGCCATGCCCTCCCATCACAAGGGAGGAAGGTGGGTTTCAGACCCATCAGCCCCTCTAATAGAAATGAAGGGTTTTTAATTTTTTTTTTTTCCCCTTCCATGGTAGTCCCCACTAGAATGGACAGATCATGCCCATCAGAGACCACACCTTAGCAAGACAAAGCTAGCTCCTGGTGCTGGAATTTTTTAATGGAGTTTTATGAGGAGAGAATAGGAAGACGAAGATCCTACCAAGTAAGACTGGCCCCAGAAAGAGGTTAGCAGCAGACTGAGGTTTATCTACCTTAGAATATGAGGCCTGTTCACTCAGATGTGCTTCCTTCTAGTTTCTTCGGGTAATGCCATGCTCATATTCATCATCATACTGCCATTTTCCAAAGCTGTCATCCTTACATCCCTCTGTCAACAAACCTCCCACCAGTTTGGGTGACAGACGCATTTGAGGCTCAGCTCCTGTGGGGAAGGTGTGATGACCCTCCCCTGAAAACAGGGCAGTCCCTGTCTGCTGCTGTGACGCAGCAGAGCTCCTGTCCGTCTGCCAGGGGGGTCTTTGGGAATGCTGCATTAGTAAGCTCAGTCACATCACTACTGCTTTTTTTTAAGCCAACCCTACATCCCTGATGTCTTTAGTATTGATGGGGGAGTAAGTAATATTTTCCCATATGCAAATAGAGAATAGTATACCAAAGTGTCACAAAAACAAAGTTGATTCATTAAGTAATAACTTTAGGCAAAACCTGAACATTTAAAATTTATAAAGTTTTGAAGTTTTCCCCTTTTTTATCAGTGTATAACAACCGTTTATAAAAGATTGTTCAAATCTTAGACTGCACTAGATGCTTTTATACTGTGAAGCCTTTTACTTGCTGATGAATTTGATAAATGCATTTGCAGTACTTCAATAACCTTCCTTTAACAGCCTCTTCTTCAAGGTCTCACAATATAAACCTTCTGGATGAATCTGAATTAACACATGCAACCCAGCCCAAGCTGGTTCCATGGCATGCTACCATAATTTTCATTTGTTAGAAGGGTCTTAGGACTGCTAGGAGGGTATTTTGTGTGAAACGGATGGTTTTTACTGCATCTTTCAAATAAACTTAACACTCAAGACTCCAAGCATAAGTTACTAAGCAAAATCAGAAGCAAAGAATGATGAGATGATCTTATACATAGTTGAGAGTAAGCAAAATCAGAAGTTTTTTCAGCAGATAAGACTTTTGCCAACTTAGAATTTTTTACAACCTGATGCATGGCATTGTTTAACCAGCAGCTATATTAAAAAAAGACAACCTGAAATAAGTACAGGAACTCACCCAGTCACCTTAGCTGAACTCCCAGTGACTTGTAGACTCCCAGTGACCTCTCTTGCTCTTTGCTTACTTTTAATCCAGAATCCATATATATGCCTTTCTTCAGTTGCTTCTGCTAAGACTTTTATGTAGTGATTATATTGTGAAGAACATTTTGGTGCTGTCCTATCAGTGTTTGGACCTTTGGATGAAGTAGATCTTTCTAGCCAACTTTTTCAAGTTTCCATTCCTGTGTGCTTGCTGTGGTCATGTTGCATTAGAAAGTGTGTGTGTGTGTGTGTGCGTGTGTGTGCGCGCCAGTGCTAAAGCCATGGCTCCAGAGTGTCTTTACATGACAACATTCTCCTCATGTTGGATCCACACTACAGTATCATGATGCCCATGTGACCTGAAGTGTGTTAGGATCTCCTTACAGACAGGTTTGCAATGATGTATTCTGTCCAGGGTTTTTTTCCCGTAAGAATCACAACAGTTTAAAATGGTGCTGAGGAAAACTGTTGAGCCCTAAGTGCTTTTAAAAGGAGAAGCAATGCTGAACCTGTGTGTAGCATACAGTGGGAAGGAAACCAAATACAATATGGTCTGTAATGCTGCCTGTACTCTGGAGCTGAGCAACTTCTTTGGAACTATAAAGAGATTTGAGCACGTGTTCATTTATTAATTATTATTTTTTTAGTTATATCTGTGCCATTTACAGCAAGCCCTATATCACAAACTTGATGCCATGCTCTCTTATATTGCACAAAATAACGTGGGCTAAAATATCACTCAGCACATCTAAATGCATGCCTGTAGATGTAATCAGTGTGCATATAGCCACACATTTGGGCTTCTCTCATTTTCAGAATGATACAGTCTACTGGCACAGCTCTGTGCTTTTTACAGTAATTTAAGCAGGTAAAAATCAGATAGGGTATATTATATTGCATATGCTGATATTCCCATTTCCTATAGACAGTGATAATGAGAATTGATATTTTTACATGAAGAATTTCATTATCCAAAAATACCCTTAATGCTGGCATGCAGAACTAGTGTAGCAGAAAAAGCGTATCTGATCCAAGTCATCAATTGCTCTGTAATTACAATGACAATACAAAAATGAAGCAACCTTACCTTATCTCAGGAGAGTCTTCTTGCTCTATCCCAGGCAGTTTCCTCTCCTTATTCAACTGAAAAGGGAAAATCCACTTAAATAAAGATAAAGACTAGAAGAGTGAGGGATTTCAAGGAGTTCTCATCTGAACTGCTGATCCACTTGTTTTTAGCAAATTGCAAAAAACCTCGATCCAGCAGTAGCTCAGAGCGACTTTCCTATCCTCGTGTGTTCTGTGGGCTGAGAATCTGCAAGAATAAACCTGAGACGGTGCTGCAAGAGAGAGACAGCGGGGGGGACCTTGGCACGGAGTTGGACCAAACTCTAAATATAGCCCAACCCACTTTCTGTGCAATTCTCTTCATACTCTGAAGGCAGATGACCTTGTCAGAAAACTGACCTCCCTGTATGTCCCTCTCTTAGTAGAGAGGATCTAAGGGAACAGGACTGCAGCATAAAGGGACAGAAAAGCAATCCGCCATCTGCTTGCAGCAAATGAATTTAGGTATGAGCTCTTATTTTCCTGGTAGTTAGAACTGATTGACTCATAATGTGCTTTATTTGATCATTTAAACAAATGAGCTGCATGTCAGTTCACAAAAGGCATGTACAGATGAGAGACTGCATTGTAATTGTTAAGTCTTAAATAGAGAGAACTAACCTAGATGACAAGCCCCGATGCCTTTCCTCCTCTCAAAAACCTTAATGCATCAGAGTGTGCAGTATTTCCCTAAATGCTTCTGACTATAAAAAGTGATCCCTCCTTTCATTTGCTCTTATAATAAGTAAGACTTTCTGGAAAAGTGAGTTAAATCCACAAATGTGTATTCTAGTAGCATATAAATTTGAGATGCTAGCATAGCTTGAAAAGGGGATGAGAACCTGCAATATCAGAGATCAAACTGCACAGAAATGTGTAGTATATGCAGAGAAGGAGGAAGCCAAGAATAAGAGGCATAGAAACATAACCCATGTGTCTTAGATAGGGAACTGGTTTTCAACAGATGTTTTATAATCTAGGGAATTTGCCACTCTATGTGGCAACATGTCAGGGTATTTTGTTCTTAGCCTGAAGGAGAGTTTAACTTGATATGAGTCAACCTGATATTCTGTCAAATGGGGACCTGATACTTCTATGTCATATGAGGGCTTCTAAATAGAAAAAGCTGCAGAAATCAGAGAAGCTCAAAATGTCAACTCTCATGTTGTGTGTAAAGATGTGGAGGAGAGTTGGGATAAATGACTGTCTGCAATATTGTTCTTCAGTGGGGTATATTATTTGGTAGTGACATCTGTCTGAGTGTATGCTACATTATATGCATGCATGCAGTTTTCCATAGTCTGAGAAAACCTGAGAAAAATCAGGACTGTGATAACTGCATACCACAGATGTGTCTGCAAAATATCCATGAGCCAAAAAGGTGGGAATGGTACCAGCAGTCAGTAAAGTAGCAATGTGTATCTGTGAACAATAATTTGTGCTGTTAAGTTTTTGTGAAGTGTGCTATATATCCTTTTTAATTGCAGCCTACTATTTTTGGCAAGTTCCACTGTGTAATTTTATCATGATCTATAGACATGAAGTGCACAGGATCAGCCAGACTCTCTGTGTTACCCTCACAGCAAAAACTACAGCTGTGAGCCACAGCTGCTTCCCAATATAGAGAACAGTAAAAAAAGCACTGGCAGTATTAAGGGAGATACCACATCTGGGACCGTGCTACATTCCTGGCTAAAACTTGCTCATAGTCAGACCTAGGCTAGACCACACCCATTAAGTAGTTTTATGGATTTATCCAAGTTCATCTTTCCTCCCAGTTTACCTATTTCTTCCCCATTAACAAGAATAAATGTTTGGCAGAAGTTAATATTACAACAAATGAAGAATGCTGGTGTTTGATTTTGAAGAGAGGACCTGAGAAAGGAAAAAGTCCCCCTCCAGGTGTATATTGAATAACACACTAGCACTGTGTAAGTAGTGAAATTCTGAATGTACGGGTCACCAACATCATTACAGGTGGATAGCACTGTGCTGTCTGTGCTCCTGGCTGGTACCCTCATGAGAGCCACACCCACCCTACCAGTTCCAGCTCCTCAGTGCCACTGCCAATTCTACCCCTCTCCCTAGTGCCAGGATATTGAATTCACCACAGATCCCTTCTTTCAGACCATGAAGATGATGAGGATGAAGGAAGGAATATATACTCCTCCCCAGCATGAGGAGTATACTTTTTACCATCTTTTTCACCAGCTTTTCACCCTCTGCAGCAAACAGCAGCTTCCATACATGATAGATGGGTAGTTCTTAGAAAAAGGAAGGAATTACAGTGCTTGGTGGGTCTCAAAGAACAGGAATAGTCATGCTTTGCCAGGAACTGTGACATGCACTTCTCCCATAGGAATATTGTGGAGAAGGAGTGATTTCATGCTCAAATAAAACAAATAATACACTGGTTGGCTTTGGGCAGGGAGTTAATCTTTGGGGAGGCTTCTATAGAGTGGTGCTGTACAGGGCTCTAAATGTTGTCTAAATCAACCCCAGTGATGCAAACTTCCCGGAAGAAGGGGAAAAGGCTTTAAGAGTGGTTGCATGTGTTTGTCAAGATGGATGGAAAAGTGTTTTGTTTGACAGCTGTATACACTCAAGTTTTCTTGAGGATGACTTTAATTTTTCTGTCTGTGCCATGAAGAGGAAAATGCAGTAGAGGATCAGGCCCTAGTTTGTGCCTAGCTTTTCCTGAGCTCTTAACTTAGGTTTTCCTTATGATTCTAAATGGGTTTTCTGCTTATTTGTTCAGTTTTTAACTGCCCAACTTTTGGTAGCGTTTCCTCTGGAATGAGTTGGGTCTGACTTTTCCAGAACCCAGGCAGTTTCCTCTCCCAGATGGCCTGTGTTGGGGTTGAGACTTACTTCAAGCCAGCCTTGTGGGATTCTCCCTCAGCACAGTTAAACATTATGTAACTAGTATGTGTGAACTGATTTTTCTTTTGACTACCGCAAATTCCTAGACATTTGTAGTTGTTTAAATATCCTGTGGAGCATTTATAAGGTGAGATTGTGAACCATAATGGCTCAGACAGTTTCCGATGTGGTCAACTGTATCCTGGCTTGCCCTGTTCCTCTGCTTTTCAGAGTTGGACAGCACTGTCTTAGGAGCATAAACTCTTGCACACTCTTGCTGGCACCCTTTTGAGTGGTTTCTAAACTGACTGTATGGTGTGCAATGCATGGCATCTGTCAGGAAGAGAAGCTCTTTTTACAAGGTTAATATTTGTGGTGTTCGTCCAGTAGATTTGAAAACAGCCAAAACTGCATGCTACTTAAACAAAACAGGCTCCCGCTTCCCCATCTCTCTAGAAATACGCTTTTGAATTTAACTTGGACTTACAATGAGATTATTGGAAGTTTCAGCATGAAGGGTAGTTTTTGAGAGAACAAAAGAAAAAGAGTAGATTGAAGTGATTTGTGGATGTTATCTCAGCCTTCACTCATGACACCATTGGTGAAGCATACAAACAACAGAACTGATTTGTACGCTGTGCTGAAATGTTCTTCTGTCTTTAGGCTCTGGTTGCTCTTTTTTGGCAAGCTCATAATGAAGAAATTAAATTGGATGGCAAACAGTAAAAGGACCTGTCGTGTTCCTATCATGTCAAATCTTTGTCCTTTGCTTACCATGGGTTTTAAAACTCCAGTGACTAAATGAATACTGAGTTCTCCCTGCTTACCTTGGTGATGCTTTTTTTAATTGTCTGAGGCAGCAGTAGGATGTAAAATTCAACCTTTACCTAACAGGTGAAAAAATTATTTTTGTTAGAAGGGGGGTAGCCTACTACTTTTTACTTCTGATCAGTCACGTTCTGTGGCTTTTCTACCATCTTTCTGTCTTACAGGCAAAATATAACAATGAAGAAGTCAAATTATGAATAGAGCGAGGTTGTAGCTATACTACAAGCTGGGCCTGACCTTGATCATATAAAGTTTATTCTTCTGTGCTTACATGTGTACAACAGAGGATTTCCTCCAGTCTTATTCTCTTATATGCCCTTTATTTTGCCTTTTAATTCACTCCCAGTCAGCAAGTCATGTCAAAAATTAGTTTGGAAGTACCTATTTTGAATATTAAAGGAAAAGTATTTTTAAAAAGGGAGATGTAGTTGTTAGAAACATATTGTGGGAGATCCTTTGCATCAGAGATAGTTATGTCTGTGAGCTAAACATTTTTCATCATATCAGAGTATAATGAAAATTAACTTGATATTATTCCATTAAGACCTGTTCTTTTTTTGCTTGAATGGACAGTGATTTTAATTTAAATTATCCATCATGGTAAAGAAGAGTAATTGAATATCCTGTCACATGATTTATCAGGCAAAAATAGTTGTTTGGGCTAGATGGGCCTTTTGAACTGCCCCAGGAAGAGGCTTGCATTTTTAGAAGAATGTTGTCTTTGACTTTGTAGTACAAGGTTTTGCCACTGCTTAGAAACTGCTACAGGGAATTGCTACAGACTGGCTTGGCACAGGCTTAGGCTGGCTGGAGTGTGAAGTTTATGCCATCTGAATGTTACCTATGGGAACAAAGTTGAAGCTCATTTGATTCTTTGATAGGACTGTGTCAGTTTGTGCTGAGTTGCACACTGTCTGCCCTTCAGGTGTGCCTCGCAAGCACACTTGGAAATACCTCTTTCTAAATACCTTGGGAGGTAAAGTCTGCAGTTCAAGGCATCCTCGCAGATATCAAAACTTACTTTTGTGCTGGAATGCGCCTGTTTTGGGAAAGGCCTCCTTGTTTCGTAGAGATTGGAAGGCAAAATTGCCCAGACCATGAGGACTGTGGATGGTTTGGGATGATGGAGCACTGGCACCACGTGTAATTCCTATGGAGGTCGTCTCAGCCTGAGCAGAGAGGCAGCTCTGTTCTCTGCTGCAGTTGGCTGATAAAGTCAGAGAAATGGTTACTAACTGCGATTAACCTGCAACAGAGCTTTCTGTGCAGCTTCGTGCTTCCTAGTGACAATAACAGGTACCAGTGCCTTCACAGTGTTCCGTCTTCAGTTCTAAATGGTCAAAATACCCAAATACTTTAAGGCCTTATGAATGAAGGCACTTCATTTGATTCATATGCCCATTTTGCAAAAGCTAAACTGCAAAAGTTGCCTAAGTTTTCCATTAAGCTGTAATATTATGTCTTTTGATACAATCAAATACTAGTTTTTCATTTCTTGTGAGTATGTGTTCTTGTATTGATTTCTAAGACTAAATCTTGTCTTACTCAACTGTTTTAAATGATTTAGCTAATCCTTATTCAAGGAGATAAGGAGATGTTTTGTTGTTTGGGGATTTTTTCTGTAATGTGTCACCTAGATTTTTCAGTTGTGCCACTCACTTCACTTGATGCATGCCTGTGATGCGGAGAATTACTTATTTTTCTTGAGTTGCCAGGGGACCCTTTCTAATTTAGCCAGAGCAATTTGAGAAAATGAAAGGGTGCTGACACTGTTGTAGCTATTTTTAACGCAATGGTTATGTGGTGATCTTCCGTAAGGACAGATTACTTTTGTGTCTAACATTTTTATCTCATTTACTAGAAATTTCTAAATTATTGCCATGGTAAATAGCCAGCAACTGGTCTGAAGAACCATATTGATAATAAAATTTGCATTCTTAGCCTTTCCATGGTCTGGAAGTCCCCCAAAGAGCTTCATAGCTATTGCTTGGCCAGTTGGCTTTACACCCTGGGCTCCAGGGTATCTGAGCTATTATTAGGCTCCTCAACAGGAAAAATCAAAGCTGCCTACAGAGAGGGAACTTAGAGAGGATTGACTTGGGAGACATGAAAGAGATCCTCCTTTTGGGGTTAGCTGTGCTGGTGACACACAGCTGAGTAATTTGGGATTTGTCCAGGAGGCGCTTTGGGCTGCTGTGAACTGCTGAATTCTGTACCTCCCTCTCCTACTGCTACGCAGAACCTTTCCCTTTTGTCAGGGAAGTATGTTAATCCTTTTTCTCTTAGTTAACCAGCCCACCGGCCAGGCCTGTTGCCTTTAAAAGAGCTCATCTGTTGTTCGGGTACTGGTGGGGAGCAAGGCAGGACCCGCCTGAGCCCCGTGTTCTCTGCTGCCTCGAGGAGTGGTACCGTAGGGCTGTGTTCAAACACCGTCATTGCCACTTTTAGCCCGGCTACTGTGATCAGCACAGCTCTGCTGCCAACAGGAGCCCTCAGCTGAGCAAGGATGAACAGGGACTTGGGAGCCAATTTTGCTGACAGCTGTTTCATTTTACAGAAGTTTAATTGACCTTGTACTGTGAGTACCTGATGGGACACGCAGGAGAAATGCAGTGAGAGAAGTTCCAAGTAGTGCATTGACCTTGAGATTATTTCATCTGATTCACTGAAGACTGAGGCCAGTTTTTAATAGCAAAACTGCGATTAATAAGGGAGTCCCGGAGTTTTTTTTCCTGTGACCTCATCTCTGCCCCTCTTCTCCCTTCCTCCCAAAGAAAAATGGCAATTAAGAAAAGTCTCAAGATGTGCCCAACACACTTGACATTTTAATTGGCATCAAATATGTTTCAATCTACTGAATTTAGAGGTGGGAGCCCTGAGAAATATTTTCCCCTGGCATTAATGTAGACAGATCGGTACAATTTAATAAACCAGTAAATAAAAATACCACTTGAAAAGCAGTCTGAAATTAATCCATCATAGCACACCCAAACTGAGTGAACTATGCCCACCTACAGAATAATGACAGGCACATAATTTTCCTGTAACATGTCTGAAACTAGAAGGAGACATAACAAATATAAAACCTGTTTCCACAGTGTACCGAGCTTTTTGTTAAAAATTAGAAAACAGAGGC
The DNA here is from genome assembly GCA_013400655.1 of Mystacornis crossleyi. Classification (NCBI taxonomy): domain Eukaryota; kingdom Metazoa; phylum Chordata; class Aves; order Passeriformes; family Timaliidae; genus Mystacornis; species Mystacornis crossleyi. Next base: position 7,708 of record VYZQ01012522.1, on the reverse strand, counting down.
TTTATTTAAAATCTGGTTTCAGATATGAGACCATTTTAGAACAGGCAGAGAAGGATGGAAGTTGGGAAAGGGGAAGGGGGGGTGGGCATAATAAATTTAGTACAACCTTTGTTTTCATGTAATTCTAGTTTAGTACTGATACATAGCCCTGATGAGAGCTTATGGGAAAAGGCAGGGATTTCTGACCCAGAGTATGTCTGATTGCAGGCAGATACTTCAAATAAAAGTTGAGGGATTCTCCCTTGTGGGCATGTGAAACAGGTTCCCTTCAAATTTTGGCACAGAGATTAATTTAGTGATAAGAAATGAACTTGTCCTGGCCTCTGTCACTGGGAGCCTTTTGGACACCAAATAGATGCCTGATCTCACTTAGCTTCCAGATTTAAAAAAACACAAACAAACAAAACAAACAAACAAAAAAACCCCCACCAAAACAAAGCCCCAAAAAATCTAGTGGAAATTATTCTCTCACTTATCTTTGGGTATTTAGAAAATATTTCTGTTTCAAGCTTTCTGTTTAGTTACATGTTGGTTGTTCCTACATTATGAAGAGTTCTAAGGACCTTGCCTCCTTTCTCTCTCAAAAAGCTCTTTTTGTTTTCTTCATATTCTCATCTTGTAACAAGCTTCCCATGACTGCTATAATTTCTGTGAACTGCCTTTATCTTTATTTCAGTCATATGCTGGCTTGAACCACAAGTTGCATTTCCCAAAGAATTTTAAGATTATATTCAGTTGAAACTTTTTCAGTCAGCCGTAGTTCTTACAGGAATTAATTATTTATGTTGTGGTCACTATAACTCCTATGTTAATAATTTCAGACTAGAAAAGAGGCATGTGAAGGTCAGAAGTCTAAGTAATGGTGAATCAGCCTAGCAAATGCAAATTTGTACATGCTAGCTATTTTGTATGAACAAAATTGCATTTACATCAAAGCACGTCATTATATCCTATATCACTAAGGTCTTGTTTGCCTTTAAAAATACTATAGTAAATAATAGAAAAAATATGTATTCTTTGTGAATATATCAGTTAATAAAGGTGATTATTAAACCTGTTAAATTATCCAAATAACTGTACTTTTTAATGTGAATGTGTATAAACATGCAGATGTGTATATATTAATATGTGTGTTTACCTGTATATAATTAGTACACATATTGATGTACTTAGACATACATGCATACGTTAATATTAAATTTCTTAGTTAGAAACCAGTGCACTGGATGAGTTTAAACAGTGATTGATATGAATGTGGAAGTCTTTGTGTGTGCGCGCCTGTGTGTGCCTGTGCGTGCGTGTGAAGCAGAAATGGCTTTTTCCATTTTTGCATGGTTCAAAATAAGATAAAATATAAATACTTCATGACTGGGAAGCCTGTTAGTAATGTGCCATGCTGCTGATGTAATACCAAAGCAAAACACACGGAGAGTTGTGGAATTCCCATTTATTTTTCTATATTGAGAGCATTCTGTGACTGTTCTGATGCCTTTGATGACCTTGTGGTTGTGTAAATGCCGTAAGTCTCAGAAAAGCAGAGGCAGAGAATTGCTGTGCTCAACAGCATCACCCTCCAAGCAGTGTGTCCTGTCAGCGCCTGCCTGCCCGCTCCTTTGCACCTCAAGCCAGATGAAAGTCAACTTTGTATTAATCAGTTGGGTTCGGCATTTGCACCAGCTTATTATTAAGGAAGGATTTGTGAATTCTCCTGTTCTGGCAGAGAGGAGTCTCCTGGGAAGCTCAACACCTCAAAGCAGAGCAAATAGTGCTGGTCTGTTACAGACATGTTTGTGACCTGTGAGCTTCTGCATTTATTTGCATCAAGTTATGATTTATTTTGTGAATAATCCCGCTGACATCAAGGTAACTATTTGCAGAGAAAGGTACATGGTTTAATGTGAGCATGTCTGGCAGAGTTTGGCCTGTGGTACTTCGATGCCTGCAACAAAATGCTCCTGTCATCACAGGAGCTGACATGGTGTCACAAATAGTTACAGGTTGAGATGAGCTGCTGTCCTGACTGGGACGTGGGTGATTGTTTCTGGAATAGATCTAAAGTTCTCCATTGTATGAAATAAAAGTGCTCAGGTACTGCAGAAAGATGGTCAGATTTGAACTGTTTTCACTGTTGTTTGTTGAGTCTGAGTCTGTGCCCTCTTCTCTCACTTCTTGCTGAGAGCAGAGGATGTTGCACCATGAAGTGCTGTCCAAAACTCAAATGAGCAGTGAACAGGTGGTACATTGTCAGGCTATTTCAGATCATGGAAACCATTTGTCCAGTTTTAGATTGCTATTGCTGGCCGCGTGTCTTTTCGTTGTGAGAAAGAGAAGAGGTTATTTAAAACTTACACGACTCCTGTTTGCCTTTGAGAGCATGCCAAGTGGGATTTCAGAAAGAATGCTTGCAGATCACAGGCAGCTTCCCCTGAATCTATTTGATGCAATTCTCATTTATTTTCAATGTGAAACGTTGGAAAGCGCTCACGCAGCAGTTCAGTTCAGTGAGACATGCACAAATTCATTTTGGAGTGGGTTTGGGGCTCAAGCGCAGTGAGCAAGAGGGATGAAGAGGCAATTCTGGTTCCTTTGATGTACTTCATTTATATCACCTCTCCACAGCCTGCTTCAGTGCAGTGTGTCCCAAGACCCCAGGGCTGTGGAGCTGTGTGTGTTAAAGCAGGTCACTCTTTCGGTATCTCTGAAGTCAGGGCGGATGAGACAGAAGTCAGTGATAGGTCCTTAAATACAGAAGCTGCCCTGCCAAAATATCGCACTATAAATTTGCCAGAGGAAGGGTGATACACAGGGAAACAAGCCCATGGTAATGGCCAGTGGTAACACTGAATTACCAAGACACCTTTTAAACTTTCTGGAGTATGCGGAGTGTCATGGGGTGACTTTATGCTGTTGTATCCCCCATCACCGCTCTATGCCCAGACATGATTCCTGTGCCTTTCTGTGCCTTTAAACTGAGCCCGAGAGAGGANATTTTTCCCAAACCTGGTGGGGGAGGGGTGGTTTGTCACCTGCCTTCTCTAGGAGGATATACTTCTAAATTTGGCTAAACCAGCGCAGTGGAGTGATGTGATTTTTCAGCTTCTTCTAATGAAGTGTTGTATCTGAGATTCCAGAGTGGTTCTAGGACATAAGTGGTCAGTGCCTTTGGAGAGAAATAGGCAGGAAAGATCGACTGCTGTGCAGGGACAGCCATATGGTACAGGAACACTTGGGCATCCTCAGGAGGAAGATACTTGGCTTGTAATGTAAGGAAATGCTTTGTCTCACAAACTTGGAGCTTTCTTTGTTCCCATGTTCACCTGCTGCCATGTGTTGGGCTGTACAGGACTAGGCACGTAATTTCTGCATGAGCTCTGTCACTCGTGTGTCACAGTCCATTCAGCTCTGATCTGAGGCTGTGCCTGCAAAGAGGATGAAGCAGATAGGCCAGCTGAGCTGCAGCGTGCCCTTGCTGCACACATTCCTGCATTTGCTCCAGAGCTGGAAAGCAAGGCCTTTTCTTGGTGAATTCCTATTTTCAGATTTCAGAATATGTCTTCCTCCTATGCCGAGATGCAAACAAGTGCTGTCATTTCTTCCATGGCATTTATTTTGGTCTTAGTTAAGTTCATTAACATATTTATCTACCCTCTTCACTTAGGAGTCTCTTAGTTGTACTGAACAGAAAACAAATCCTCTTCTCAGTTGCTGCTCTCCTTCTAAAGCTCTTATGGTTTGCCAAGAATCTAATCTATATCAAGTAAGATTTCATGACAAATGGCATCCAACTTGCTAAAACATTCACTGATTTTCTTTACTGTCTTTCAACTTCCTGTACTTTCTTGAACTCCTAACAGCTGTCAGAACCCAACTTTAGGGTGCTTACTGTTACGCAGGTTTTTCAAGGCAGGAAAAAAGGAGTGAAGATTATGAGATGGTATCATTCCAGGAATAAATATGTACCCATTTTGTTACCCATTCTGTCACATTAGGATTTTCAAAGCCACTGCCTTATTGCCACATAATATACAATGTTGCATTTGTGGATTAATAGAGATCTTTCCCCCCCACCTCTTTAATCCCTTTACTTACCTTTCACTTAAATTCTTTTGCATATTTTTCACATATCCTTTCAGTTACCTTTTTTCAGTAGGTAGCTATTTCAACATGGAATTTGTAAATACCAGCTATAACTGATTTTCTCTCTCATGTTCTCTGGCCATCAGTTTACTCTGCTCACAACTAGTGATTACACAGATATAGGTATATTGTCTATATTTGAGGTGATGATTAAGAAATCCTTCTATTCCTCTCTTTTCAAAATAAATAACTTAATCCTGAAGCTGTGAATTTACAACTGTGGAACACAGGAGATTGCAATAATGACCTGTTGGGCAGAAATATTCCAGTTACAGAAGTTGAATTAATTCAGTTTGATGGATGATAATGCTTCTGGCACTTATCAGGGAAGTAACTTGGTCCCCAGCAGAAATGTCTGTATTTGAATACATCTAAAGCACTATTATAACACTATTAGAGGGAGCTGTTGCTGTGTATTTATTTTTTCCCCAAAGTCTCTCTGTAGATAAAAGAGATGAAGAAGAGAATGAGTAAAGACAAATCTGAATTTAAATAGTTGCCTTTTAAAACACAAGTGTGTTTTAGCCTTGTGAACATTCTGCTCAAACTTTGGGAGTGGTGCCTTTGTCTAATTATTACTGAAGTAAGAGACACAATTAAAATGTACTTGCAGGGAACATGTGCATATATTTTTATACAATATGACATTATACCTGTCTTGTAATTTTTTCTCTTTAATGTGTGTCAGTAAGGAGCTTGAATTGGGGATTTTGTGCATTTTTGTATGTGTTTGCTTGAATTTTTTTTCCTTCATCTGCCAAACATGTTTTAGTAGGAGGAAATATCTTTATTTTGAAAGAAGTATCAGAAACCTTAGCAAAAAGAATGTACTTGTTACAGCTGTATATAGTGCCAATCATGAGATTGTATTATTGTGACAACCTTTCAGCAGGAGATTTTATCCCTATTTTGGAATGCAAAGATGGATAGATGGATTTGAAAAACAGTAACAAGAACTCTTTCTTTTTTTCTGATTAGATCCTTCAGATGATGAAGCTATTGAAAAAGCAAGTGATAACAGAACAGCAACACATCAAGATCCAGATTCCAAACCTGCTGTGAAAAAGAAAAGAAAGCAGGTTTGTAAATTAAGCAATTATTTGGCACAAAGATGATAATGCATAGGGAAACATAATCTGCTTTTTTTCAGTAAAGGGACAGTTTTCTTCAGTCTATCTGATCTGTTCATGTAACAAATTTGTTTAAATTATGTTGCCTTATTTGGAAGTGATCATGTTCTAGTACATTTCAGTAATAACTTCACACTGGTTTTGTGTGAGTTGAGATTGCCAGGCCTGCCCTATAAAGCGACTGTCTAGTGGTACAAGCCTGGATGGTGCTACTGAGTATCCTCTCCTGCAATCTTTTCCTTTCCCTACACACACAAAGTCTGGAAAGCTCTATTTATATGTTGTACAGATTCTCTACCCAAGCATGTCCCCAGTGCAAGGTCCAAATGAAAAAGAATTTAGGTCTGCATGGATTGATGTTTTCTTACCCTTGCACTGCTAAAAACTTCATTTAATGCCAGTAGGAACTGTGTTGTTCAGCATTACATGGAGTATGCCAGGGAACAGGCAGCATCACCCCAGTTTGAGGAAAAAAGTCATCTAGAGGTCAGCTGATTTTAAGAAGTTTCTTGTTCAAGGTAAATTTGTTCTGCCCTCCTCATACCACCCAGGAGAATCAACTGAGTGGCTGTTGAAGAGCTAAAATTACATTGGAAGCTATCTCTCCTTGAGGTTGTGGATATTAATTTTGACCCCTAGGTCAATAGTAAATTCACTCTGTAATGCCTAGGCAATTGCCCAAGTGAAAGCCATTTGCAGGGATGTTCTTTTTTTGTAACAAAGAAGTGTAAACAACATGGTAGCAATTACTATGCTTTTGGATGTCTTTCCAAAGAGACCAAAGGTGAAGTGATCCAAATATCTGAATTAGATCAATGTTTTGGTTAGGAAGGAGAACGAAGCAATACAGGAGAAAGCTGTACTGCCTTTGTACAAGGTCTGCCAGGAGGTCAGATGCTGAGGAGTGAGAATTCTTATGGAGCCACTTTTTATCACCATTTTCACTTAGGCATTTAGAAGTAGGTTAAGACACTTTGTTTGGAAGGGTTGCTTGACCCTTTTTATGAGAACATTAGAAAGGAGAGCCAACTCAAGTTACTTGCCAAGGTGGCCTGGGACTGCTCAGCTGTAGCAGAACACCTGCCACTGGTCTTTGTGCCATATAAAGAATATCAGCCTGCATGTTGGAATCAAGTAATTCAATGTTTAGATGTGAAACTGCAAGAGGGAAATGCTTTATGGGAGCTCAAAGTCATGGATGGGTTACTGCACATCTTTTAGATATACAAAATGAGACGTATTTATGGAAAGCTGGTGGTTTTGTAGTTCTGGTGCAAATAATGTAACCCATTTTACTCATCCCTGCCTTATTCCGCAATGGACTGGGCACCTTTAAGCCTGTCACGGGACAACCAGAGTTATGAGCATCTATGTTCCTATTCTGCAGGCTGTCCTCGGGCTTACAGTGAAATAAATAATCTGTCTCCAGTCTGAATGACGCAGTGATGTGTTTACTTTGTCACAAACTCCAAAAGTAAGAGCGTGTGGCTGACCTGGAATGTAAACTTTCACACACATGCAAGATTGTTTTCACTCTACATTTGAATTTCCCGTAACTTTGGCAGCATGTAAAGAAAAAAAAGCATGTTAGAAATATAACACAGGAAATATTTTATGTTCTGTGTATGATTAACAAACAAGGAATTTATGACATTTTAGTTCATAAATGAGTGGTCTCGGCACAAATTTCCTGTGTTCTGCATTTTAAGAATTTCCATGTAAAAATAGCATAAAAACACAGAGCACAAGGGAGTCATGTCAAAAACCAGTTGGTTGTCTGCTTTGTGTCTTGCATAAGAAAAGCATGCAAGTGACCTTTCCTTAAGGGTGGCATGCAAAGAGCTATTGCATGAGTAGGTAAGCAGCTAATGGTTGGATAAGGGTCAGAAGTTCAGGTTAGATCAGATGCTGAAATATTTTAGACTGCAGATCATCAAAGACATGTAAGTTTACAGCCATTTACCACCATGAAGTTTTTCTTTTTGTATGTCATTATTTTTAATGTCTGAATAAAGTGGATTTACTATTTCTGGGCTAATATATACTATGCCTAAATATATATATATGTGTCAAGGTTTGTTGCTGGCTAAGTACCAGATGCCCATGAAAAAATTATTCACTCGGTCACCTCTGCTATAGCTAAGCAGAGGAGGGGAAATTAAAACGAAAACTTCATCAGCTGAGATAAGGATTAGGGGGAAAAAAAATTTAAGGGCAAAACAGGCTCAAAACTTAAACAGTATAAAGAAAATTTATTATTAACAGAATTAGAAGTAAAAAGGGTAATGAGACCTAAAATAAACAGTTAGAACACCTTTCCTTCCCAGTCACTCCCTCTTTCCACCGACTGCACAAGGAGACAAAACATGGGGTTTTGGTCAGTATTTCACTTCTTAAAAATCTTTCTGCATCTTTTTCTCTTAAGGAAAAGAGTTTCTTCT
>VYZQ01012521.1:53994-71352 GCA_013400655.1 Mystacornis crossleyi | reverse complement strand
TCTTGCCCCTTTCACAGTGCTCCATGGACCATGCTTTGGTCAGGTCCAGGTGCTGCACGCACTAAATAGTTGCCAAACTTGCATACACGTGTTACTGGTTATTTAAATAATTAAAGTTATCTACTTAGCCCTGTTTGTTTCCTTTTCTGCTGGCTGCAGAGTTAAAAGGGAAAGAGGACACTGGGCCAGAGCTATGGAGCTGTGAATGGGAGGCCTTCACCTTTTCAGCAGTTAATATGTGCTGCAATAGCCTGTAAAACAGGTTAGAAAAATATAGTTGGATCTGTGATGAAGGAAGGAATTATGGTACTGAATTATAAGGAACATGGGGACAAGAAGTATGGAACAGGCATAGAATGACCAACAGTGGTGAGCAACAGGGGTCTTTGATGATGAATACAATGTTGTAAGCAACAGACTTGGAAGAATGCAGTTGCCTTCATACCAGGACAGATGACACAGTGAACTATAATTTTGGCTCTATGCTGAATTTGTGGGTTCAGGAAATAAATCAGTATGATAGCAGATTAACAGAAAGTAACGAAAAAATTAGAAGTTTGCTGAAACAGTCAGAAGGGGTGAAGAAAATTAGAGAGAACATCTATCCTGATAAATAAAGAAATAATGAGATCTCGATCACAACTTATTTTCAGACCTCATGAAGAAAGGCAACAGTCTATTGCCTGGAAGAACAGCAAGCCATAAAAATGGATGCAATACACATGCTTACTAAAGGTGTAAGGGAATAAACAATGTAGGCTCAGTCTCTTGACTTTTGCATTTAAATTGTGGGAACTACTGTGCATCCTTAAATATAAACCATAGAGAGGACAGAAGTGAAGATCTAGGATGTAGATTTAGATATCATCACAACTAACTTTTTTTTTTTAAATCCCAACATTAAGGATAATAAAATCAAGCAACTGAGGCTTGAAATAATAACAGTAATGCATAAAAAATGTGTTTTCTCTGGCAATGACTAAGAAGACAACTAAAATAAATCAAAAGTGACACTTCTAGTTTAATAAAAATAAAGATTAAAAATCTTCTGCTCCAGAGAACTTATTTTCAAATACATGTATAATACTAACAAGTTTTGACAGTTTGGAGTTTAAATACATATATTTATATTGGACAGGAAAAAGTAATAGAAAAATGATCTCAGGAAAGAACCCTCTTCTAGCAGAAAGGTAGTCAATATGAAGATAAAATTTATTTCTACAGTTCTGACTCTGTCACTCATTGAAGAAGTGATGCTCATATTGAAGAATGAGTAAATTAAAATAACTTCCTGATTTTTTCTCTCTGAGAATATTTTCATAATCTAGAAAGGGAAAAAACTCAACCTAAATATGGTTACAGAAAAGTAACTTCTTCATAAAGAGGAAAAAGTAGTCCAGTCCTTTGAAATTTAGCCCTTGGAGTTTCGATTAAGAATGTACACTATAACCCAGCACAAACATTTCTCAGAAACTAGGAAAATATCTTAAAATCATCTTGTTAAGTAATATGATCTAGAAATGCCTTAAATCTGAAGAATGGCAATTAAACCACAGTTTTTAACCACATATTGCCCCACTGTAATCAGTCAATATGTGGATTGCATCTTGAGTGGCTTGGAACTAGACTCTGTACCCATAATTTTCCAAGAATGCATTTTCAAGAGAGCACAGGACTTGGCTCAGTGCCCAAGCAGAAGCTGTGATTAATTAAGACAAAAGGAGGCAATCTGGAAAACTGTGCCCGCAAACTCACCAAAGACTGAGCTAGCTCTAAGGTGAAGTGACAAGAAAAGGGAAGAAATGGGTTGACTGCTACTTGTTGAAGTCAGAGAGATATGATTTGTTTTGAAACGAAAGCTGTCTATTAAAGTGTCAGCATTAGCTGTCTGTGTTCATGGCATTAAATCTAATTTTCCTAGACAAAGTGAGACAGAAGACTGAGTGAATAAATACAATTTTAATGAAGAAATATGCACAAGCTTTAAGAATTTCTGTCTTTCAAACTGACTAAAAAAGACATTTCCATTTGATTTTAATTATATGTAATCAAAACTTGTAAACCTTTGTCACAGGTTTTTTCAGACTTTGCAACAGAATCTTTATATGAACTGCCTAGTACATCCTTTGGTGTTTCTTTTGAAGTCATAGCCTTCTGTATGTGGTCTACATCAGCCGAAAAATGAAAAATAATGGAACTACCAACACTTTGCAGCTCATTTGAATGTAGTAGTCCAAACAGCCCTATCCCCAAAGTGTCTGTAGTACACTGAAACAATTCCAACAGTAATGCATAAATATTAAATTAATTACTACGTTAGACTAAAGAGCTTCCCCTGACTAAGTGGCTCCTGGGTAACCATTTTCTGAAAACCTAAAACCACTCAATTCATGATATGGCCAGTGAAGTGCGGAGACCCTTTCACAAGAAAGAAAGTGTGTGGCTCTTAACATGAATGTAATCAACATATACAATAAACATCTTTTTGAACTATAGATTTTACATGGTACTCTGCCCAGTCAGTTACTGTACTTACCTGAGATCAAACTAGAAATCCCCAATCTAAGTACATAAAGCTCAAGCTTGCAATAGCATCAGCATCTGATTCAAAAGAAGTATATACAAATGTTTTAATCAAAAATCTAATTATAAATTCAGCATTTGCCATATTTTGATGAAGCACTTACTGAAATAATTTGGAAATTATGCGGCAGAGTTTAGCTTGATATTACAGTGTACGAAGCAATCTTTTTTGATTATATAATTTTAAAAGTTTTTTAAATCAGCGATAATGTATTAATTGAGCTGTTTGCCTCTTGTGCTTTTAGTTTTATTGCTAGTTTTGTGTAAAAATTCTTAATGGAATCTATGTGACAATATTATGAGTAATCAATGGACTTTTTGGTAATCAATGCAAATTTGCACCTAAGTGAAACAAGCAATATTCCAGCTTTGCAAATATGTATATACAGACACTGAATGTTCCCTTTCTCATGGGAAACCAGCAGTTTTGAGGTGATATTGAACATTGTAATAGTTTACGTTCTAGAAAGGATGTGTATTTGTATGTATTAATGAAATGCTCTGAGTTGGGTTTTTTAATGTATACATGAAACCCCAAAAGATTAGCTCTAAAATGAGTACAGAGGCTGAAGTGAACAAAAGAATTAAAGGAACATGTTATTTAACAAAATACATTTTGAGACTGGACAACCTCATTTCATTTTCAAAAATATTTCATTCTGATATTTGTTAAACAAATATGTCACACAGGAGGGAAAATGTACAGGCAAATATTGTAAACTGTATAGGTCACTGGGGAAAAAAACGGTGAAAAGAAAGGACTTATAGCAGAACATGAAGGTTTGGTTTTTTTCAGATAATTGCAGGAAAACCACACAAGGATTTTGCAACCAACTTGCAACACAGACACAAAAGACCCGGTTTTGCAAAGCAAGTTTCTTACATTGCAGTGAATTTTGCAGTGTTGTATTTTCTTAGAAATATGTGGAAAGACAAATATATCTATACATAAACAAAGGGCAAATACAAGTATGTTCTTCTGTTTTCAGATGCCGAGTAAAACTTGATGACACTTTTCTTGTCCCTTGTAAAGTTAGATCTCCTATGCAGTATTCCCTCATTATTTTTCTTCTTTGCCTTCGCTCTTCCTTGTCCATTTGCAAAATACCAATTGATGCTGCACTGTGCAGCTCAATTGAAATGTGAAAAACTATGTACGGGGAAAACAAAATTTAATAAGTTATATAAGATATGTGTAAACACAAAAATACCATAGGCTCAAGGCCAGTGTACTAGATTTGTTCTCCATATGCAAAGTTCCTTTCTACGTATTTAACCATGATCTCACATGCTATAAAGAACTCATTTAACTGGCTTGCTATACTTGCAACTCTCCTATCACACTTTATTAAACATTCTTATTCTTGCTTTGCCAACCCAAAGGCTGCCTGAAGCAAAGCAATTGCTTTTGTGAGTGGGAGGTGTTTTGGAGTGGACAAAGAAAAAAATTTAAGCAAATGTACCAGTCTTTGGATTTCAAGGTCCAGAGAGATATGCCAAAGTTGTCTTCCACTCTCTAGATGCATGTGCAAACTACCTTATATATAATTCATATAATTTTCACATAAAACTACAACCACAGAATAAAATTATTGTGAAAGTCTAGCTCTGGTGATTTTGACTGAGATCCTGGACCTACTTAAGGCAACTCATAAGTCTGAACAGATACCAGAAACATTTTAAAATACTTATATAGCAAAATTGCCCCTTTTTTTATTATTCTTTTAAGTTGTACAGAGTAGATTTTTTTGGTCAGAGTAGGTTTTATTTGATTTATTTTCACACAATTTACAGAGCAATTCAGAACTTTAAAAAATAATCAGGAAAATTTTTCTTTGGAATAGGTTCAAAGGGGTTTGATTTCAAAAGAGAAGTGAAAGGCAAAGAACTTGTTTCAAATACATTAAAAATACTAGGGATAAGGGAATAGATTTCTTTCAAAGCGTTTCAATTACCTCATTTATGATATCATCAGCACACCAAGGTGGAAATATTTCTTCACATCACTGCTGTTCTTTATTATTGCTCATAATGTATATTTTGGTTATGCCTTGGCTGCAGTACTTAACACCAGTCATCTCTACAAGATGACAATATTCCTATATGTAAGTATAGTGTCCATGGAAACGCCATGAAGAAGAGGCTATTCACATTTTATATTAAGAATCATTTATGAAAAGGTTTTAAAATAATAATAAAAAAAGAATATATGTAGAATCATTTGTAATAGGCTCATAAGCCGACTACTCATAAAAATGGCTATGACACTTTTAGGTATATGTCTACAAAACAAATGGATAAATTACTTGTGTTTATTACATGCCCCTAATTTCCATTAATAAATTGGTCCTGTAAAAACTAAGCAATTAATTATCCATATGAAAAGCTATCAAATTTATAAAATACTATGAAAAAAAATTCTAAAAAGAAATATTCAGTTCACATTCAAAATTTCAAATCAAAGAGTTCCTATTAAAAATTTCCCAAAATAATAGGAAAAAATAAAGCACGTAATAGGGCACAAAGACATAGTCAGTTTGTTTAAATAAAGTGTCATAATTTAGCAGCCGACTGGAGGAATTCTCACTATCAGTGCAATGTAAATATTACCTCAGCAAGTAAGCACAGTTTTATTATGAGCAAAATACCATTTTGGCAGGTACTGTTGTAATGCTAATAATGCCAAGAGATTATGCTCACAGCACCGAAACTCAGGGCTTGCTGGAATAAGTTACCATGGAGAATATATCCATGTCATAAGATTATACAACTTTGCCCCTTAAGGTTTCAGCCAAAAATATGTACTTTCCAAGGGCTGTAACCATGACACAGTGGTGGTGCATCAGCCCCTGCCCTTGACCAAACCAGCCAGATGGTGACATGTCCTTGACCGTACCAGGTGCTCTTCCATGATACAGGTGGGACTGTGACAACAACATCCACTGTCCGGCTGAGGTGGGGGAACAAAGGGTGATCGATCACCCCCTGACAGCCTTGGAACATTTTCTACCTGAACTGTAGCCCAAGCAGAACAGCACCATTGTTGCCGAAGTTTTGGAAACAATTTCCAAATGTTTTGGAAACTCCAGTAGTTGCCAACATGGGTTATGGCCAGGATGGAAACTAACTGATGACTAAAGCAAATCACCTGCTGACCCTGCACACAGGAGTCCCAAGTGAGGCCCTCTGAGCTCTTCTGGGCTACAGTGGGCTGAGCCAGCACCTCCTTCTCAGTGGGGCGCCTCTCAGAGCTCGTGAACCCTCACGTCTGCGATACTCGAAAGACCATCACTTACGGCGAGGCCTGGGCTGACACACACACACACACGTACTCCTCGAGGTGCAACCCCTGCCTGCTGAGAAACGCTCAGGCATTTGCTGTGAGTATTTCACTGAACACTAGGGGAATTTTTGATGAGCACATTTACAGTCACAGACAGACGTATACGTCTCTGCCTCTGTGTGTGAGTGTGAAATTATTATGAATTATTATTATATGTGTGAAATGTGAACGTTGTTATCATGAAACTGTAATTATTACATTTATAAAAAATCCCATTTAATCACTTCATAAATGTTAAATTACTTAATGATGAAATTCTGTTAAACCCTTTTGCACACCTTNCCCTGTTCTTATCTCACAGAAAAGGGGAAAATGCGACTCAAACCACTACACCTTTGCACCCTCACCCTTTCTCATCCTCAGTCTCCATGTAATCCATTCTAAATTGATACTAATGCAATTTTCCTATGTATCCTTCATCCCTGGAGTAAGTAAGAGAGTGAACCTTGCCACTGAACTCTGTTAGAGTCATACTTTCATAAGTTCGTATTAAGCTCATACCTGCTTTTTGCCAATACCTCTGATGGTGATTCCTTAGGCAGCCTAACCACTCACTGGCAACAATACTGTATGGTATGCTGCATGCATTTTATTAAAAGTACCTTAAAGCTGTCCACTTGCTGTGTTTGTGGCAAAGTAGTATCATGTCATAAAGTAATAAGTAACATATCTAGAGCAATTTTTGCATAGGAGATGCACAAATCATGGATCATTTTCCTTTTACCGCAATGATGGTCAGATTTCATTCAGCAGCATATGAAGAAAATATGTTTACATTTATAGTTATATTCCTTTCACATGCTGAACTAGGAAAAGATTACCTTTCCTGTATGAGTGTATAATGGCTCAGAATAATGAATGGAATTACTGATGCTTTAACACAATAATTTTAAATTAATTACTGTACCCATTCCTGCTAGTTCTCCAAGTTTTCCAAATCTCTTCTTACAGTCAAAGCAAAATGAAGGTTCATCTTCCGTTCATTCACACATGTGCATAACAAATTCCTTATTCTTACACAGAGACAAATAGCGTAGTTATTTAATAAAAAATTAGCTAATGAAGTAACTCATCTCTTCCACTGAACTCACATGAAAAAATGCCAGTGGTCCCGATATATACGGCATTTTCATTCCCAGCAGATACTTGACTTGTGAAGTCACAACATGTGTAGCTGCTCCTGTTGTCATCGCGCTTATCACGGGTTCTGTTAACAAGAAAGTGGCACTGCCCAACTGCAGCGTAAACATCGCTACCTAAAAGGCAAAGGCAGGAGCATCAGCAATTATTATAAAATGCAGCTTCTTGGTGATAGGACAATGAGCCAGAGTCCTTTTAATAAATTGTAAAATAAATGCGCTAAAGATACAAAGCAAAAGTTCTTTGAAGGACAAATATATCTGGAAATGGAACCCACCAAAATTCTATGGGTTTACCTGCACTATTTCACTCACTAGTTTACCAGACTCTAACACCAGTTTAATAAAAAAAGAAGACTCAAAGAAACTCTTAGTATTCTCTCCTGCTCAAATACATGAGGACAATAAACACCATAAAAACATCAACTCAACACTGCAACAAGAAGTACAGCAACTCAAAAAGTGAGGCTGGTTCTAAGACTCATTCCTGCTCCGCTGCTATCCAGCCTATATGAGCCAAGGGCTGTGTCTTGGTCCAATTTACTGATTGCCATCATGTCACTATCAGTATTCCCAAGTTTAGCAATTTCAACTGATACCAAATTTATGAGGTGCTATGGACAGTCTTGTGCTGAGACCTCTAATCCAGGAATTTAAACTACAGCAGGATCTACAACTATTGTAGGTACTTCATAGGTATACCATGATTGTGTTCAACTGTTCTCTCCTCTTATCCTGGACTTCAAACATTCTTTCCCTCCGAAGTATTTCAAAATCTCTCAAAAAAGAGACTTGACAACTCAATTCTTTGAACAAAGTCATTACATGACTACAGCTGCTACTGTGGTTCATAGAACGTTAAAGGCTTTTCTGATCTACATTAAGTTGCATTGACAGTATCTCCCCTTACCATGAGTTTTGCAGTTTCTTACTTCTATGGCCTTTTGCATTTGCTGTTCTTCTGCCTGAAAAGTTACATGCTCTTGGCACAGAGTCGTTTGTTACAATACTTTCTAAAAGGTTTATTTTGTGTTTACCATACTAAATATCATTATTTTGGAATATATCACAGTCTTCCTTGCTTCTTTTTTTGTTTTGTTCTGAAGCTAAAAGTATCATTTTCAGATGTTATAATTCTCTATGCCTGAACATCATTCATTTTTTTCACCATAAAACTCACCTGTATGCAGTGATCTTTGAGCATAGTACGACAAAAAACCAAAAATATCAAAATAAGTCGCTTTTAATTTACCACAAAACCTCTAGTGAGCAATTTTCTCTTCCATTTGTGAGATTAAATCTGAGATTCTTCTTCTATTTCCCACTAATGGCATGTAAATTGCTCTATACTATGAGCAATTGGAACATTGATTGCCATTCAAGATTGGACTCCAATAATGATAATTACTGTATACCCTCAGTGAGTAGTAATTTAGTTAGTCAGGCCTAAAACTGATAATTACTAATTTCAGATCTTTTGTTTAGCTGTTTGTTCTAAGTGTGCCTACTAATATATTTAAACCATTATTCACAGTAGCAAAATTCAATAAGAATTAAATTCTCTCTTCCCTAGTGAATTTTTGTTTGTTTTCTAAGATCAGTTTCTATAGTCTGAATGTGAAATTTCTAACTGTGTAATAGCTTAGTTTCCAGAAAATTGGATGTTTATTTAGCCATGGAATCAAAACCGCAGAGACAATTCTGTGTACTACATAATATCATAAAGAAGTGTTAGTTACTATTAGCATTTCAGAGAAAGTTGTTATTTTGAGTCACCGGAAAATGATTGCTGAACTCAGAAACTTCAGCATCACTCTCGGATTTACTTATTGTTTTTTTTACTTTTTTTTTTTTTTTTAAATTTTCAGCATTTTAAGAGGATGCTTCACAGGTACTAACTAACAGATCACATTTCAAACATAGTTTTATTGGTTGCTTGTAACCTCAGGCTATGTAAAATACATGGAAACCATGAGTGTGGCTTCCGTTAGACAATTTCTGTAGCCACTCAGTTAAACAAGCAACAGACTACACTTGGTCCCCACTCCTTATTGCAGAAGGCAGCTCAGGATATCTTGCTCCAGAAACCTTGTTCCAGAAACAAAGGCAATTCTTCATCAGCATGTACATCCTACTCTTTATTTACATGCTAGTTAAATAAATATGATGTGCACCCATACATGTCCCACGGAGAAGGTCTAACAGTGAAGCAAGCAGAACAGAAAATATCCTGGGTGGAGGGTGTCATTTTCAGCATAAGCTGCTGTGGGAATCTCCTATTGTCCTTGCAACATGAGTAATGTACAGAAACTGCTTAGATCATGAGGAGGCAAAAAGTTTTGAAACAAGCCTCCCAAATCTAGTTCCATGTGAGTTTTCTTAACGGATATACTTAAAATTATTAGCATTTACACAGGCCGAGATTGATTCTACAATTAACCCTCCATGCTGGGCAACAGCCACGTAAGCTTGGCTGCCACTGCATTTTGAATAAACACTATTTGAAACCGAGCTAAGCTGACAGCACACAATTGCATTTCATTGCATTATGTCATAAAATCTTTCACCCAGTAACACTGACCAAAATGTAAAAAGTTCAATATTCTTAAAGAAATGTCTAACAATCTGCTTTATCTTGGCTATGGTTGTGATGCTCATTTTTGTAGGTCCTCCACTTTATTTTCTGGTATATTGTATGATTTCTTTTCCTCCCTGATATAGACAAACTACAGAGAAAAGTGACAGCGAAGTGCTAAAACAGGGAAAAAAAAAAACAGGCAAATATTTTTCTCTTTTCATTATTTCTAGTAATACTAAGATTTTCTTCAAGTGTAAAAAAACCAAAATTCTCACATATTTTAGACTTGTATCCAGATTTTTTAGTTTTTAAGGACTTAGTTCTTAGAGGATAAAAGCATATTTCAGGGAAAGAACACGTGCAGTATAAAAATGGTTTGAAAGGCACTTGGCTATTGTTTATTTGTGTAGCATTTTCAGTGCATAACACCATGTAAAAAGGTTCATTAAGAAGTAACTTTCTTGAGATGAATTTTGCTTTCACCAGGTACGCGTTCTTGAGTAAATTCATGTAAATGAAATAAAGACCTTTCAGAGAAAAGAAAAAAAATAAGAGAAAGTGAAGGAAAGCAGCCTTGAGTTAATGCACAGTAAAGGAGAAAAGATCACAGAAACAAGGTATACAATGAAGTGATTAGAAAGAAGTGGTGGAAGGTGTGATTTCTTAAAAAAAATAAATAGAAAAAAAGAAGTACATTTCAAATTAAAAGAAGGATCATACAAAGGGAGCCTTTTCTTGTAGCTGTCTTTACTGCTCCATAATTTTACTCTGACAAGTAGAAAAGAATGGGAATTTAGCCAGGAGAAGAAAAATGAGCAATTGCAAAAAGCAAAGCCCTCTATGTTCATTAATTCAGAACCTTTGGTCCTTGTCCACTTTCAATACTTTCTTCCCATGACAACACGCTCAGTTTATTATTATTATTAAAATTCCATTCAGCATGTAGTCAATTTAACTTCATGGCCAGTAAAAATTTTTATCATTTAACAGCTCTTTGGAAGCCACTAATGTCAAACTTTCTGTCTACGGAAATCAAAACTGATATCATATTACCTTCCACACAGATTCAGTTTTGGAGAATGAATTTTAAACCTCTCAAAATTCCACTCTACTGGAGGGGTTTTTTCATGGTTATAGCAAACAAAAGTGGTGGTGCCCTTCTGATAATTTGCTGCATGGGCTGGGTAGATGAGGTCAGACACGGGGAACATCTCTTGGAGGGAAACAGTACAGACTGTGAGCCGCTCAGCACGTTTTAGTGGTTATCTCAAAATCAAAGGTTGCAAAAGGGAAGACATCTATGGACCTTCAGGAGACAGACACAGACAGTTCAGCTTAACTGAGTCGCCAATCTAAAACTCTCCCTGGCCTGTTTCAGTAGACACCTAACTGGTAGATCAGTAGCTTTTGGGCTCCTGAGTTGCAGCTCTTATGTTCATTCCGGGTGTCTTGAGAGTGTCTGGAAGCTTCTGGTGGTGTGGAGAGTGAACTTTCCTCATTCCAGGACCTGAAAAAGTATTTTGTATGGTCTCTCTTTACTAACATGTGGTATGCTCTACCATAATTGTGAGAACCAGAACTCCCACCCAGCCTACTTGTAGTTTTCAAGATACAGAATATGAGCCCACAAGAAGGTATTTCCACTGTAAAAGAAAAAAGACCTTTTTTCCTGATTATCACTGTATAATAGACTCATGTTTTTACTTCCAGAGGTATGTGTAGCATGGAATAGTGCAGCATCATTTTTCCCATAGGGAAATAGAGATTTGGACAAGAGTATTGCCTTACCAAAACACCCTTCTTATTCAAAGTTGCTCCTTTTTTATTAAGCAAATTGATAATAGACTGTGTAAATTTGTTCTCCTGAAAAGCAAAAATTTTATTTTTATTTCCAGCACTGCATATCAGCAACTAATTACATGCTAGTCTTTAAAATACGCTAGATGAAAAACTTACCGATAAAAATGCTACGAGATTGGAATGCAATAAGAAACTATTTCTCATTTAGAGAAGAGTAGACCAACTGAAGTCTATAACACTATGGTCTTAAGAGAATATTGCCTTTTTCCTAGGGTAATTGTTTTTTCTCTGTTTGATCTGCAAGGAGCTTTCCTCTATTTATTCAGTAAATCTTAATCTTGAATTTCAGTTTAGTATGCTCAGATTTTTTTAGAGACATTGTGCATTTTTGTGCAGGCATTCTTGCACATATAATATATTAATAGGGCAAAAAAATCTTACCCAAAAACTCTTTTGAGGATTCTTTTAATGTTATAAAGGCACCATCCAGTTTTAATTATAAAATTACTCCATAGGTATCTGTTATTTTCCATCATTTTCTCTCCCCATCAATACCTCTGAGGTATTTAATATCAGGGAAGAATTCTATTAACTTGATTTGTTTTCCATGCTCTGTTTATCTTTATAGAGTAGCAGCTACACAAACATCAAAAAAAATCTTAATTATGCCTTCCATTCTGCTTTTAAAAGTGAAATAATGAATGTACTATATTAAATGGTTTTGGTAATTACAGTTTTTATTTTATGTTTACTTATTTTCCATTTTAATACTATTTTATCTTCATCAGAACACCTCTTAAGATAACTAAATCTTTCCTCTTTTATGAACACTTCCTCAAACATTAGATTTCAGAAGTAGTTTAGGACTCTGAAATTTATTACTAGAGAAAAACTTAAGCCCCAAATTTCAATTCTTATAAGCTCTACCTATTCTTGTCTTCTGACTGGAAAACAGTTCTAATTTATTTCATGTCTAGATGGTACTGAGATTCACAGAGGCTCCTCAGTTTGCCTCACACACCAATGCACAGTTGTGGTCTCCACTAAACATGAACTAGCCAACAGTAGTTCATCTCAAAAACATCTTCCCCCCCACCTTCCCTCCATTATTCACTATTTTGTATGTTTTCCCTTGTTTTTTAATGTTATTCGCCAATTAGAGTATTTAGCCAGGCTACTGGAAAAACAGTATCAAATTTCTTTTTAGGCCAAGGCTGTTCAGCTCTTTACCTGCTCTGCCCAAGAAGGAAACAGCTGTTTTGGCACGGACTTTTCATCCTTTGTCTGGAGGCTGCCCATGGTATGGATTAGTCACAACATCCATTGTTTTTGTGCAATTAGTGGCTGATTACAGAAATGCATTTTGACTACTTTTCAGAAAAATTAAGGTCTTGTAGTAGACAGCATAACCCAGGTCTGCTCCCTTCCCAGAGCAGTACCATCCTAAAAACCAGCTGCACTGAAAATACAACCCCTTTTTGTATTTCAGGATGCCTTCAGTGAAAAGCTGTTGCCTCATAATGCATCACACAATTCTTCTTGTCCCAGAATATAAATTAACTCCAGGCTGTTATTTAATTTCTAATCAAAACTGATAAATAGAAGGTGACTGACTTAGCTCTCCATTAAGCGCAAGATATGCCCTGTCACCTTATCTGGGGTTTGCAGCAACTGTTAGTTGAGAGACTGGAATCATGATGAGAAGCATACATTCCCATATTTAACAGCGCCTGGGAAAATGTCAAAGTTTAATCTCAGCGTTGATCCAGGTGAGTCCAGACTGCGTATATCGCAGTATTAATAGCTTCAAGACACTTCTTTAGGAAATAAGTATTTTACTCTGGTCTCCAACCATTAAACTCACAGAAAGGACTAGTGGCAGTACAACAAGCACCAGCTGTGTTAGTATGATTCTAATGCAAGTGGCATTGTTGACCTTGGAGAGGAGCCCCTGCACATGGCTCAGCTCCCTACCAGACCTGCTCTGAAGATGCAGAGAGGATTTACTAGCTCTTCTCATTCCAGCCAGGATTAAACAGGACATAGGCTGAGTAAATCAGCTGATGCAATTGAAGGCATATGATGAAGCAGAACTTTTCAGGATGAAAGAGTAAGAGATCTAGAGGACTCACATACCTAATGGGATTTTGCAGCCACCAAGCAAAATAATTTCTGCATGGGATTTCAAAGTTAGATCAAATGAATGCAGGCACCAACTTCACAGGTGAGGCATTTTGGCTTCTCTGGGGGTGATGTAGGAGATCTCCAAGCTGTGAGCACAGGACTCCTGCATGAAGAGCTCCATTCGTGCTCTGATGTTGCAAGCACCCTGCATAAGATGCAGTGCTGTGCTTCAACGTGCATTGGGGCAGCATGTGCAGGCACAGCCAGGCGCAATCTGCATCAGCTCTGTGTTGTCTGTAGGCTGTCCCTCATGCTCCTACCCCAAGTCACAGTCCAGTGAAAGAATCCTGGTCATAAACTAATAAAAGAATTATAAAAATGCAACAGAAATAACTTCTTGATATTTCCTACTAACATAAGTACATGCTCCAGTTCCTGCCAAGCACGCAGGCTACTGAAGATCCCAGTCTGGGCTCCTTTGCTCATCTTCTGCACGGTAGAGGGATCCAAAGCACCAAGTGGAGGGGTCTGGGTTTCTGTCAGAAGCCCAGGTACCCAGGAGGTGATGCAATGTCACATGCTGGAGCATTTCTTCTATTTTAATATTTACAAGGAAAGAGGGAAGCCTTCTTTGAAGACCTAAGCAACTGGCAGTGGATAAAGGAACTTGGCCCTTGCAGCCAGAATAAGAAAAAAGGAGAAATTTAAAAGACCTCTGTTCATTTGAATAAACTTTAGAGAATCATTTGAAGACATCTGTTTTACTATTTCACTTTAATGATGGGTGTGTGAACTCCAAAGAGAATTTAAAGTTTTCCCTACTGTTTTTAATTATTGGCTATTGTATAGTATTTCTTTTCAAGCCAAGGGCAACAGAAACCCTCAGGAATATGTCAGTGCTTACCAGGAGCTGATTCATATTTGTTTCTGAAGAAGGAGAGGGGGTGCCAACTGCAAGTGAGAATTATATTAGAGCTGACTGAATGTGGTTTTGCTTCATATTGTAACACACTAGGAGCATGTATACAGATAATCACTACATCTCAACAAAGGAGTAGCAAATTCCTAAAGCACATTAATTTCATCATTTATGACCATTGAACCAGATGTTTTCATTAGTTTTCCTCAGAGAAGCAAAAAGGTGTTACAAATGTCGTAGCTGTCACAAAGGCAGTATATCAGTAGCATATAGAAAATGTGATCACCACCAACCTGAATGATTCCTCCTAGAAATGAAACTGCTGCTGCAACTCCAATCCTCTGCATTTCAAATTCCGACAAACCCAAAATTCCTGAATTATTGTTTGCAGTGAAATTAGTTCTGACCGAAGGAACAAGACGCTCAACTGCATTGGCAGATATTAAGGAAGTTAAAGCAAAAGTTCCTGTAAAAAAAGCCACACATTATTCACCAATAATTGTATATCTGTCTGTACTCATCATTCATGGTCTCTTTTTCAAAACGGCCATTATGAGTAAAAGTCCCATTTTGTACATTCCTGTCGTCATAAAAACAATTTTAAGGTAATTTTTCTATGTAACACACATTTCTTCCCATAAAATACCATTTATACAGGCAAATTAAATGTAAATCTTTTTTTTTTTAGCACATTCATTTAGACAGCTTTCCAAAAGAGATGCAAATACAAGAATTCACAATGATTTCAAGTTATCAGATATGTTTTTAACTCACCCAGGATATGATCAAGCAGCTATTTGCCTGAGAATCCCAAGTCACCATTCAAATTTCTAGGGCAATCAATTCACACTATATATATAGTACCTAGCCCATTAAATTGTACCTAGCCCTCTAATAAATGGAGGCAAATTATGAGAAAAACATTTATTTGCTGAGAGAGGTAAAGCACTTTTAATAACACAAAGGTAAGTGAGGGTGACAATTGAACATTGAAAGACGCAAACATGCGGAGCTATTAGAGCATAAGAAATATCTTGCTATGTCAGACCAATGGCCCAGTACTCTGCATCCAGCTGTGACAGTCAGAGGTGTTACCTGGGGAAAGCACACAAGCTTGGCCACTTTCTGCCGGCCATTGCCCTTATTGCCAGCATCCATAGCTGTTGTGTTAGGGAAGTACTTCCTTAGCTGGCCTTTTTTTTTTTGTTTGTGGACTAGCATTCATGAATTTGTCAAAGGTTTGTCTGAACCTGCTTGTAATTTCTCCCTCTACAATGTCCTTTGAGAGCAGGTTCCTGAAGTTCACCATCCGCTGTACTGTTTTCTTTAATCTATGTTTTAAAAGTCTTTTAAAGTAAGTTTTCTTTGAACTCACCTTTTTTCTACTGCTGCAGGACCTGGTGAACACAGTCCTACCCTCACCTTGGCCTTCACAGAGTAAACCTCACAGCATGAATTCCTCGGGAACCCACCAGGCATACCACCACCATGAAAAATGACCATGAGGTCAGGCCTTTTGCTTCATATCCTTCAACCTGCTAATAATTAATAAAAGGACTTTTCTTCTATCACAAGGGCAACTTAGTTTCTTTAGTAACCTTTGGTGTGGAACCTTATCAGTAGCTGTTTGACCATTCTGATATCTTATATTCAAAGTATACCCCTTCTCCATGTGCTTGTTGACATTCATACAGTAGTCTAGGAGGTATTGAGGTATGATTTTCCTCTACAAGAAGTCACACTAAGTCCTCTCCAACAGAGTCTGATTATACATATCTCTTTTTGTCCCACCCCTGGAAGTGTTCAAGGCCAGGTTAGATGGGGCTCTGAGCAGCTCGATCTAGTGGAGGGTGTCCCTGACCATGGCAGGGGCTTGCATCTAGAAGATCTTTAAGGTTCCCTCCAGCCCTGGCCATTCGTTGGCTGCAAGATTCTATGATTCAGTATTTTTATTTTTATTATCAACAGGTCTGCAGTTCCCAGGATTCCCTGCAGAGACCTTCTAACTATTCTGCAAAATTATACTGGCAACTTGATAATCCTGCGGCCTTGCCACAGAAGGTCCCTGTTACCCCTTTGTCAGAAAGGTGTCGTATCAGTTTACTTCTCATTGTCCTGATTTTCTTGTATTTATAGAACCTTTAACTATCAGTTTGATCATACTATCTGTGGAAATCTTCAAATTCTTTTAGCTCTTTAATACTCCTGTATATGTTTGACCTGTCACATTTCATGGATTTCCCGCCCACCTCATTTAGCAAAGTTTTCCATTTTTCAAGTGCCAAACTGTTACCCGTGACAGTCCCCTTAATTTTGCCACTGAGCGGTGATCTTTTTGATGACATTCCCTTTTTTCTTATCTAGGCCTAAAATATATTTTCTTCAAGCAACACTCGGGATAGTTTTAAGTATTTTGCTNTTGGCAGCATACATCTGTCTTTCTAGATCCTAAAACAATGTGCCACTATGTTCTGCCTGGAATTCTTCTCAGATAACCAAAACTTCCCCCCTGCCCCATTAAAATAAACTCAGTTTACATAAAATTAAATTTGAAAAGTGCTTACATAAAATTCTATCTTAAATCAAAGACTTGTATGTGTTATTATGGTAGACAAAGCTGTCTGACTGGATGGATCAAAATCAATTATATTTTAAAAAGAAAGATTTCTCAGGTGAGAAATCTTTTGAAGTAGATCAGCTATTTCAAAGAAGAGGCATTTCAAGTGAATAAAAGTTGACAGAACAGTGCAGTTGATGGATTTTCCATTTCATATTAACATGACTGCCTTCACTAACATAGGGCAGTTTTACAGCCTGTGTACATATGGAGAGCATCCCAGATCTTACAGAAAATTCTGGTAAGCGAAGAGAA
>VYZQ01012521.1:27477-41726 GCA_013400655.1 Mystacornis crossleyi | reverse complement strand
AAGTCCAACTCCTGGCCCTGCCCAGGACACCCCAAGAGTCACACCATGTGCTTGAGAGTATTGTCCAAACGCTTCTTGAGCTCTGTCAGGCTGGTGCTGTGACCACTTCCCTGGGGAGCCTGTTCCAGTGCCCAACCACCCTCTGGGTGAAAAACCTTTCTCTGATATCCAACCTAAACCCCTCCTGACTCAGTTTCCTCAAGTCCTGTCACTGGCCACCAGAGAGAAGAGATCAGTACCTGCCTCTCCACCTCCCCTCATGAG
The DNA here is from genome assembly GCA_013400655.1 of Mystacornis crossleyi. Taxonomy (NCBI): domain Eukaryota; kingdom Metazoa; phylum Chordata; class Aves; order Passeriformes; family Timaliidae; genus Mystacornis; species Mystacornis crossleyi. The sequence goes on along the minus strand of VYZQ01012521.1, from coordinate 41,462 downwards.
GATGTTGAGGTCTCCCTTCAGTGTCCTCTTCTCCAGGCTGAACAAACCAAATGACCTCTGCTCCTCTTCATTTAGCTTCCCCACAAGGCCCTTCATCATCCTTGTTAACCTCCTTTGGATGCTCTCAAACAGCTTAATGTTCTTTAACTCTTATCAACTAAATCTTCATTGACCAGTGAAGAACACAAAAGCAGCTTGCTGAGAACTATTTACCTGCACTACAGACCCTTTATTTTATTAGCACAATTTCAATTTGGAAAGAAAGAAAAAGACTTTGCACTTATGAGACATCTACATGGATCTAGCAAATGAATTTGTTTGCAAGGATGAGGAATATAGAATTAAATGGAAAGAGAATTCTTCATAGAATGACTGCTGATGGGGTATTAAAAAGTTTTAAAGGGAAAGGGAAGAGAGCAATGAATGCTAATCCAGCAAGAAAATTAGGGATTTATTTTGTTAATTTAGAGACATCTTGCTCTGGTCTATCAAGAACAGATTTTTGAGAAATTCTTGAGACAAATTATGTAGTGATTACCAAAACATAAAACTCAAATTTCTTAACTTCCTATTACAGTATATAGCAAACTTCAAGATTGGATCATGGTGTTAAGATTCAAGGATTATTTTTTTCAACCTTAGGTACCAAAGTAAGAATAAAGATTCTATGTCAACGTTATTAAATTATAGTTGGAACTAATATTAAAGAGCTGAAATTGATGAAGCTTGATTTCCTTTACTGGTTTTGACTTGAGGCTGACTGAGTTTGCAGTCTGAGACTACAAGTCCAGCTGAACCTTTCCACCAACTAGTGTATTTGAAAGGGCTTTCTTTTTTTGTTAGAACTTGTGATGTCTTGTTCCTACCTGATATTTTCATAAAAATTTTAGAAACATAACTATCTTTGACACTTCTTTCTCCATATTCTGTGGAAGTAGATAAAGGACTCTAAAACTTTAGAGGAAACATACAGAGACAATAAAAGTATCATCTCAACAGGTAAACAGGACATATGAGTTCAGCAGTGAATTTTGCGGCTCCTGAATTAATATTTATTTGTCATTTTTAGCAGACAATGAAACAACTATAGGAACCCTTTCAGAATGGCTGGTTTCAGCAGTGACTCTGACAGTAAGGACAGTGACTTTCATCTTTTCTTCCTTACTGTACAAAAGAAAACCAGCAATTTTACCTAAAATTTAGATTAGAAGATGAAACACAAACACATTACACCAGATCAGAGCAGCTGCCAACCTGAATAGTCTGAATATGACCAATGCCAGATGAGTAAGAAATCCCACAGAAGGAAATTGTGAAAAACACAGCTCATTTGGAAGGCCTTTCTTAATTAGTTTCAAGCTACTGGACTGCTCTCTACCCTGGAGTTTGCAGCTTTCATCACTCAGAAAACTGTTGCATATGAATACAACTGTACATTTTTTCCAAATACTTCCATAACTGAAGTTTATTTCCTTATACTTGAATTTGCTTAAACCCATTGCTGAGGTTGACACTATGCTCAACAAGTCAATTATCATCAGTTACCTTTCTTTCCTGTTATTATTAGAATTTCTACCTTTCATTTCACTAGAAAATTTCTTGTTTTATCTTGTGGGTGGAAGGAAACAGTCACAGTAGGACCTCTCAAAATCTGGGGGGTTTTTTTGCTCTGTGCTATATAACAAATGGAACATTTTTTTCATGCATAAGCCTTCTGTGGAAATATTAGGATAGTTCTGGTAACTGGAATGCTTATGACACTAGGGAAAGAGCAAATATCTTGCATTCAAATTAAAGCACCACAAACATGATGAAATGCTTTTGTCTCTAACTCTCTCCCTATTTCATCCCCTAAAATCATTCTGAAATCTTGAGAAGCAGCAAGCAGAGAAAGAAAAAATAGATCAGCAGGAGGGAAACGTTTCAATCAATTTCTTTTTAAACAGCATAAAAGAAAGATAATATTGTTTCTAGAGTACTTAAAAATAATCTAGAAAACACAAACCTGCATTTTTTGTTTTCACTGGATCTTCTTAAATTTATCTGTTACATTAAACAACTTCTTGGTACAAGACTCAAACATGAAAATCCTGGCTAAAACTACCAACACTGCAGAACTGCTATTTAACTTAGCATTTTTTATTAATTTCAATATACTGTTATTAGCAGCATTTTAATTACAATTGTTGTATACACACATAGCAGTGAAATTAGATACTTTGCAGAGTTATGGTATTAAGGTTCTTAAAGTTAAATCATGCCAATGCAGATGTTCCTAATTACTTTAAAAGCACAAATACTCATACAAATCATTTGTTTCCAGCTCCAGCATAACTCAGTTAAAGGAGTGTTTATAATTTAACATGAATGATAGTTAAGCATTCCTAATATGGAAGACTGTTAAGAAACAATACATGTCATTCACAATAAGAAAGGAGTTAAAGTTCATCTGAGATAAGAAGCTGTGATTTGTCTGAGACAAATATGTCATAAGAAGGTGACACTATCAAAGACACACAAAAAACTGACAAAAGCATTTATTTCCTAGTAGGACTTTACTGAGAAAGATGAGTGGAGCTTAAGGTTTCTGCAGGTCATTGTGCAGGATTTGGAGAGTTTTTCCTTTTACTTCTATTTTTTTTAAATTTTATTTTATTATGCTGTAAAATGGAGTCTAGCTCCACCCCTACTTTGTATTGCTTCTTGAGAAGAGGTGTGGTAGGTAATGCAATACAGCATTAAATCAGCACACAGCTATGGATGCCGCAGATCCTCTCCCTGGATAATGTCTCTGGCAGGAACACTCTTTATGCACAGAAAGTTGTGAATTTTTCCTACTGTGCTTTGGAATTTTACAGGTAATAGTATATTGCACGTGTTTCTTCCAGAATAGCGTATCTTATAGTGCAGTTTTCATTTAGTTGTATTTTATTTTCCATGTGAAACAGAGAAAAAGGTGGTCATTTAACTGATAAAATATTGTAAATAACCATATCCTGTATGAATAGAGTTACTGCCCTCTCACCTTCCATATTAAATGTTTGAAAAATTTTCAAAAGTATAGTAAATAGTAATAAATTTTATAGTTTATAGGATATACATAGGATAAATAGTAAAGTTCCACAGAAATTGACTACAAAAACACAATGCATTTCTATCCACATTTGCACATCCACTCTATACATGAATTAAGACTATATATTTTTCCTTATATTTTTATTTAGATCCAATCAACATTAGATATGATCAGAAAAACTTAAAATATTAATCTGAAATGAGTTAACTTTACCTTGAGTCACCTGTTGGATGGCTAACATCATCCCAGACACCGTATCAGGAACCAAATTTTCTTTCCAGTTGTAGACAGGCACCCATTCCAAGATAGGCAGCCTTCTCATACACCAGGCTTTGATATCTTCAAAGCGAACAGCCTGGATCTTCCTCCAGACTGTGCTTCTTTTCCTTTTTGCCCCTGTCATCATTCCTACCCCACGAAAGCAGTGCCTCTGTTGGGAGGGTGCACAGTTGAGGAATCACCCTGATCTGTGTCAGTCTCCAGTTTTCTTCTGAGATTTTTCAGTTCTAAAACTACTGAGAAAAAAAAATTTAACAGAAGCACTTAAGATTTCTGCAGCTGTTCTGTAACTATACTCAATGAAAACACTTATTAAGCGCTTCAATCATATAAACAGCTGCATTAAAGGCAAGAACCGTCTACAACAAAGATCACATTTTCTGCTGTTTGCAAAAATTTGGTCTAGTCTCACGTTAGTTTGTGATTCTTTCCAGTAACTTCCCGCTTCTTTATATCCCTGTAATGCTTGTGCTTTTGGCCTCATTCCAGTGGCAAAATGAGGTATTACTGGGTGTGTGTGTGATATAGGCTGGGCTATGCTAATCTGAGCAAGAAGTGCCCAGCAGAGCAGGCATCTCCCTGCCAAGCCCGGGAGAGCAGCCTTGTCTCTCCTGGGGGGAGCTGTTCTGGCCACAGGCGGAAGGCATTAAGACCTCAGTAAAGCTCGTGCTAGAAGAATTGTCTTACTCCACCAACATTTTGTCTTCTAAATTACAGTAAAAAGCTTATTTATGCAGTAAATGCAGAACATCAAGTAGCAATAAGTCCTACTGGAAACATACACAGACTCTCTCTGTAGGCTGAAACCTCAAACTTTAAAGTAACAAGCTCAAAGTTCAGTGAGGGATTGCAAGGTATCAGCTTCACATGGCAAGTGCCAAAAATTCTTGTGACAATCATTCTTCTTCAAAGCCAGTCCTTTCTGCTCTTGGCTGTCCACTCAGCAAAGGCTCTCTCAGCACAGACAGTTCACCAAGTAACATTTGCTCTGGTAATAACATCATGCACCTTGTGTACGATACAAAGTGCTCAGACACAAAGTGATAAGGGCATGGAAGAGCTTTCAGTGTTCAGACATTTAAATGCTTTGACTGATATGGAGCAAGGGCACAATAAGCTTTCCTCTAAGTTTTCTGCATCTCTGGATGGCAAAGAAATTTAAGCTGAAATGCAAGATCCATCATATGGGTGAAGTGTTTTCCCAGTCACTGCTCTGCAGTAAGCAATAAAAAAAAATATATTTTTAAGTATTTCCATTTTTTAAATATAAAATGATTCACATTTTACTGTTCAGATGAAGGCAAATAAAACTGAAGCATTTTCCATCCAAAACAGCTTTAGAAAAATGAGATTGCATCCAAATGCACATGTAGACTGGCACAAGGACAAATGCATCACCGTTCGTTCTACTGAGTGACATTCAGTTGATGTCCGCAACTGTGTTCCATAGCACTGCAAAGGTAAAAAGTAAAATGAAAGAAAAGGAAATAATTTCTTAGCTTGAGACAGATCCTCCCTTTTAACTATTCCTGGCATACTTATTCTTTGCCCTGCCCACTCATTAACAGCATACACTTTTTAAAAACAGGTAATCTTACTTCTGTTCATTAGAATAAACCTCTAAGCATCATTTTTTTTTCTTTTTGTGGTTTGTGTTTTTGGTTTTCTCTGGTTTTTTAACTTCAAAGTGCAGTTCAAGGACTTCATAATTGAGGTATTTATTTCTGCCAAGTGTTTCACAACACAGATCTTTTCCTACTTTCAGTAGTCAGAAGTGGACAGGAATCCTTACAGCTACAGTGAGAGCTACTCAGCAGTCAGGTGCTGCTTAGTTTTAATGAAATGTTCAGTACCTCTAACTATAACAGTATTTATCATGAAATAAAAATCAAAATACATTTCTACACGTAAATATGCATGTGCAAAAACATATCCAAATATAGGTACTTGTGTAAAAGAGCCTAGCCTCTTTTCTTTAAATCATGCTTTGCTAGAAGCTCTGAATTTTCTGAAACAAGCAAAAAAAAAAAGCCACTTTAGGAAACCAAAGAACCATCGCTAAACACACAAGAACATATTCTCCATTCCTCAAACTTCTTGCACCAAAATGCTGAAGATGTTTGAAAAAAGTCTGTAATTGAGATTTTCCCACCTCCTAATTGCAGAGTCAGTAAAACTGGACAGTTTTCATCAATCCCAGATTAGTATCTGAACTACTAGGATTAGCATTATCAACAGATTTTATCCCCCACCAACAACAGGGGATGGTATCTCTCTGTGGGTGTGTGCATGCATGAGTGCAAACATCTTACAGCTGATGTGGAATTTGTGCGGAAACTTTGTTTTACTCCAAAAATTATTTTGATAAGTAAAAAACTGCATTATCTATAAATCCGAAGTTGATAATGCCGTCACTATTGAAAAACATTCTTCATTGTAACTCTGCAATTAATAAAGTACTCTTAGTTAGCAATGACACAAAGCAACATTTCATTTACAAATCCCCAAAGAAATCAAAATTTTTAAGAGAAAACTGATGCCTAGGTATATATAACAATAAGCCTATACCTCACTTTACAATATTACAACGTTTGAATCTTAGAGAAACATAAAAACCCCTTCACTTTCCTAGAACACATCAGTATCTTAATGGAAATACGTTGTATCACACGCACAATATTTAAACTTTTTCCCATCAGCTGGTTTTTGTTAGTTACAAGTCTTTAATTTATACAGTCCTAGACTATGCAGGCTTTCATAGACTGAATTGTATCATGATGTACCTGAGCTATCAGAACTATGGGACCCTCTCCTGCTCTGAAACAAGTGCATTAAAATTAATTTCTAGACCACCAAAGGATAAGCATGAGGAACGTTTTGTTATGCATTTAAGTCAGTGTATTCACACACTGTTGTAATATTAGATGTTTCACAATTAGCTTTTTTGATAATCTTACATAAGTAAAACCTATTTTCAAGTGATTACATAGTTGTTTGTTTGTTTGTTTGTTCTGGAAACACATGAAAATATAATGCTAGTAGAATATTTATGTACAATGATAAAAAGATTATTATCATAAGTCAAAAATTAGAATACAGATAATATAAAGAAGGAGATTTTTATTGCATCATAGATCAGATATGGTGGGCTTTTAAAACCTGATTTACAACAGGTTCCAAAAATAAATGGGGTAACCTTTGGGGGGCCAGTCTGTATTTTCATCAGCTCCTCTAACATTTGCATTTATGAGAAGTTTACAGACATGGTGGATATGTGAAGAAAGGAGGTTTGATTCTCTAGCTGTGGCTTCAAGGGATTAAAAAAAAATCTAAGACCTTACTCTTAGACCTCAAAAGGAAAAATTTCTGGCAAACTCTGACAGAGAAGCCCTAAACCCCACTTCATATGGAAGCAGATTTTGTAGGAAATTTTTGGATTCTTGCATGAGAACTGCTTTTAGACTTCATTTAAACTGGCAAGCAAGTTCAAAAACTATGCTTATCTTTACATATTCTCATAGAACATAAATGAAGTTATTCTCACCTAAGACAGGCATAGATGGAAATAGTGGAACATATTGTGGAGTCTCCCTCACTGGAGATAATCAAGAACCATCTGGACACAATCCTGTGCCATGTGCTCTGGGATGGCCCTGCTTGAGCCGGGACGCTGGACCAGAGGACCCACTGTGGTCCCTTCCAGCCTTAAACGCTGTGATTCTGTAGTGTGACTTGCTCTTTGTAAGTTTTCTCAGGAAAACAAATCACTTAACTAAATATCTGCAAATATCCAGCATTAAACCAGTGTGAAATGACTAAACCTGCATTCCTGCTGATGTGTGTCACCTGCTCTCCAAGAACATCCAGAGCATCCAACTCACAAGTTCTCCCTTCCTCCATCACTGGGTAGAGGGACGTATGTGCTATCATTAATCCAAAGCTACACACACCTTTCTGGCTGGCCACTGGAAAAACCATATATATTATTTAGATAATGAATATATAATGATTGGGCTTTCCTCACCTTTTTATTCTGTGCAGAAACTAATTCCTGTTCATCCTTGTCCTCTATTCTGACCAACAATTTTTATGAACTCGGTTTTCGTACTGCTCTGTTTCTGTAAAATAAGTTAAGTATAGCTAAAGGATTAAGGAAAATAAGACAGGCAGAAATCTTGGTCACATAAAGCTTGTGTCTTTAGGAACTGTGGCTAAAATTCCAAGACAAATCCTATGAAAAATTTTAACTACTTTGACAAAGCACATCTGGATAGGAATGAAAGTCAGATTTTAAAGACAGGGTGATAGAAACTAATTTAGAGAGACCAAATTGTGCAGTTCGTACATTGCAGAACACAGCATATGGGAATATTATACAAGCTACTGGAATAATAACAGAGTGCTGACAAATGCAACAACACAAAAACAGTGATAAAAATTCCCACTGTTCAAAACAACATTCCTCAGTTTTGAGAATTTGTGAAAAAGTAGGTTATCAGCCACATGTATTACATAAACCTGGGTTAAATCACAACACAAGGCAGAGAAGAAGCATATGTGTAAGTATGCAAATCATTTATTACTGATATTTCAATAACTTTCCCCTCTGAAATTCTGCTGCATCAAAGCCAGACAAAATTCACAAACTCCAAAGCTTGCCAATTTATCTCCCACAGTTGGATGCAATGCATTTTCAGTAATAATTAGTTTTAAAAGTACCCCTGATTTCAGCCATCAAATACTTGAATGTGGACCTAAACTGACAAAGATGTGATTCTTACCCTTCATGAAACAGACAAAGCTGTAATCTCCATCCCTTCATCATACAGAACATTTAGGAGACTATAGGGACAGTAACATCGAGGTAACACAGAAGCCAGACATGGCTCAAAAGGCTGGGGCTCGACTTAATCATCATCTCTGTAAGCGAGCTTTTCAGCACTTTTAAGGATGCTGTGCAAGGCAAAACTCGGTGAAGCAACACTGACATCGAGTGGCTTTGCTTGGTATTTTTCCTTGGTTATTGCAGGACGCAAGAGCAGTGTTCCGATCTGATGCTGTGTCGTGACATGATGGGTTTTGAACTGGATATTAACTACATAGTTATTTAACACAGTTAGTTGAAAATCAGATATCTGTAAGATCAAAAAAAGGTTTTTACTCTCTACATTTCAAACGTGTTTACTGGTCCAAAATTTTAGACAAGAGGCCAACTGATAGATTAGCAAGGTACTGAATGAATCATGTGAGCTCGTAATGCTCAGGCACAGTCTGCTCTGAGCACATCTAATGAATGACAAAGGGAGTGTAGAACAGGAAAGAAAATAATGTAATAATGCAACATCCTCTTAAACTCTGTTCCTGATGAGATCCTTACAGCTGTCTCCTAATAAATTGCCATACAGGTACTAATGAAATTTTTAAAAACTAAATTATTAGCAAGTTATAGTAGATAACTTTAGCATATCTAAAATGAGAATAAGAAATGCACTGTCTATTTCTGATGGAAAATATCTGTAAAGAAAATGTAATTTTTCAATTCCTTTTAAGGTTGTTTCTAGCAGCTGTTTGAAAGTTACCTTCAAATTAGTAAAAGAGACTTTTTTTCCTTTATAAACTGGGTTAAGTGTCACCGAATAGACTAGAAACAGATTTAAGATCTCTTACATTTGAGAACATATCTTGATAGCCAAAATACATAAATCTATATACACATACACTGGCATTTAACAGAAATATTTTGTGGTAACCCCTTACCCTTGACACAGATTTGTCTGTGCAAGAGAGATGCTGCTTAAGGTTTCAACATCAAAAATCCATGTTGAAAAAATATTTAAATCACAGCCATCGGTTTCTTCATATTATTTCACTTAACCAAACGTTACGACAGAGGGAGTAAACCAGATTTTCCGATTATTGAGTGCACAAACCAGCCTATAAGCCACACAAATAAAGGAGAACTTTTCAACTTAGGAAACCAAAAAATTCAAACTCAAGAGACCCCTTCCCTTGCATATCTTACTGATTAGTAGGTGCTCAGCAGCCTGTGGAACAGAGTAACCGCACCATAGAAGCAGATCTTCACAGGTTTCACTTCCAACCTTGACCTCCAGAGAATGAGATTCTAAGTCTCTGCTCACTCCAGGTATCCTTTCATTTCAAATCAGTGGATACCGAGCTTTTAAGCACATCTTGAAGAATATCCATCCTAATATCTGAGACCTAATCTGTGAGCTATGGTGCTGAGACCTGGCCCACCAGAGGCTGTGGGACACTGAGGCACGGAGGCAGCTGGGAGGGCCAGACCTGATGTCCTCTTGAAAAATAATCAGTGCAGGTAGCTCGGGGTGCAGCTGCAGTGCCAGCTGAGCTCTGGGTGGCAAGAGGCCATGAACTACAAAGGGCAGGGGACCTGTGGCACCAGTCAGGTGACCTGACAGTATGACACACAGAAGGAGCCGGTGAACCGACAGGAAGACCCCAGACTATTGCACTCCTAAGGTAAGGCTAAAATAGCCCCAGGTAGTCCTTTATTCAGGCTCCACTTCTCAGCACAAGCTGTTATTCTGTTGTCGCACCATGATTAAATTATTTTGAGGATCCAGAGGTCTAAGACTCTGATATGGGAAACCTGGGGTCGAGCCAGTAAGAAAACCTGGTCTGAGTGTGTGAGCAGGAGTCATGAGTCAGGAGTCATGCAGGGCACTCATCGGATCACTGGGGCCTCCCTCTGTGAAGGGGTCTCGGTCCCAGCTCAGGTAATGGGACTGCGGCTGCTTGAGTGGCTCCTGGATGGTCAGAGAGGAAAGTTTCCTAAACACCTCCCATGACAGGGCTCTATTTTCCCTGGAACTCAGATGCAAGAGTCTTGTAAGTTAGAGAAACAGCAGATAGGTCTGAAATGTAACTATGTACAAGAAGTGCAACCCATCAAGTTACCATTTACTTGAGTGAACACAATGTCATCAACCACGGAACACCCAGGTGCTCATTTATTGTGGTTTATCTCATGAGAGAATGATTTTGGAACTAGTATAATGAAACAAGCATTCCTGAAGGACTTTATCTCCAGATATCCTTAGATGCATAGAATAATTTAAGAGGGGAGGGAACACCTGAAGGCCATCTCATCCAAACACTTCCTTAAAGCATGGATAACTTCAAAGCCAGATCAAGTTGCTCAGGACCTTGCTCAGGAGGGACAAACTGTTCTTGTGCTTAACCCCCTCACTGTATTCCCCTCTACTGAGGGTTACGTCGTCTTCTGGCAGTGGAATGAATACAGAATCACAGATTATCCGAAAATACATAACCTTTCTTCAGTAGTAAGTTTTTTGTTCCGACATTCTAAAGAGAGAGGATATCACTATCTGAATAATCAGCAATACTTTTCCTCCAGACCCTTTTCCAGATGAAATCCCTTCTTTTGCATCGTGTCATAAGATATCACACTCTTTTCTCCCAGTGCAAAAACCTCTAAGTGCCTCATTTCTACCCTCTCTTACAACAAACTGTGGTGCTATTAAGCATTTTAGAGACACAACAGTCAGTGAAAGCGTTAATCAGAAAACCTGTAATTTTAGAGTGTCCATATACTTCAGTCATTAGCTTAATTTCATCCAGCTGAAACAGATACTTAATTACCTCACTGAGGAAACTAAGTTAACAGTATATTTATTAAGCAGCATATTAATCCAGATCTGCAGGCTGTCATAATATAAATCACAGTGGTAATAGATTTTACAACACACGACAGATAGTACAGCCATTCAAAAATGAAAGCCTGTGAAGTGTAATCATTAAAATTTAGTATTTAAGTAGCTAATATCTTCCTGCCCTCAGAGACAGCAAACTGACTGAATTCCGAGATCACAGCTGAGCAAATTCCAAGCAGCCTGTGGGAAAGCTAAAACAGTTCTTGAAAATAGATAATCTAAAAACATGAACGTATCCACACAGTCCTTTTTTCCCCCCACATCATAATTTAAAATATCTGAAAAGATATTTTATGAGACCACTACCTTGTAGTCTGCACACTTAACAGAAACTTTCACATGAAGAATATACAGTGGATACTGAATAAAAAAAGGGCTTACTCTTCAAACTTGAGACTAAAAAGACTTTAATGATTTTTCTCCCCAAAGTTGTTGTTTGCCAAAACTGACTTAATAATCATCAGCAAATATACAGGAAATCCATTGCTGCCAAATTAAAGAGCAGACAAAAAGATCTGTAGTAGTAATAATCCAAATTGTAACATCAACTTTTACTAGTTCCAGAAATAAGCATGAAAGATATATAGAGATATAAGAACATTAATTTTCTAAACCACTTACTACTACAAGACAGTAACCTCAGAAATGCCGTACAACAAACAGCTGCACTGAACTGTCGTGCTTATTTCAAAAAAAATTCTCATCCTTGCCTGGGATGTAGTGACTAGACACACACAAAATACTGAAGTTTGAAAGAGTGTATTTTAAATTTCCCCACACATGCATCCGTAGGTTATAAAAATATAATAATTCCAAATTCCAAATGTATAGAAACAGTTCAAACTAAATCTCCCAGTATACTTGCCTAGAGCCCTGAAATCAGGAATGCTGCTACTCCTTCAGCAATTTCTTCCAAAGTGTAGGAACAAAAACAACTCACTGGTACACTGGTGCTGGGTAACTGAGAACACCATGACTCACATGCCAGGTGCTTAAGAATCCATTAAAATGTAGTAAAAAGGAAAAAAAAAAGAAAAAAAAATAAGAAGAGAGAGAGATTGCTCATTCATATATGCCATCTAGATGAGTCCATATATTTTATTCAAAATTCCCACTACACAGGTCCATATTCCCCAAATCCCAAACCACAGTCCATTTTAATTTGCATAAAATTATGGAATAATTGAGAAGAAAACCCAAACAAATGGTGCTACTAGTCCATTTTATGCAACTGTGTACAATTTTATACAATTGATTATATAAAAAAGTAATTCTGTGTATGATCATTCTTGCATGCCCTGGACTCTATGATCTGGACAGTTTGTCCTAATTGTTACTGATCTATGGTCACAGGAAAAAAATCTCTTCTAGGTGACCTTGAACAATGCAGTCTGTCTTTATAGCGCTGCCTCCCATGCTAATTAAGATATACTCTTTTTCTCTTCTGGTGTGATTGCTAATGACCTCACTGATGAAGAAAAGGCCATAATTTTGTGCTTTCTTAATTATCAGCTGTTACTTAAATTAGACAGTTTAACCATAGATAACAGTAAACATCTCAAGGTTTTGAAGATGATCCCTTTCCTGGGTCTTTAAGCCAGTTATTTGCATCACACAACATAGTAGGTCTTGTATTTCCTAGCAATATGAGCATGGCACCAACCAGAGGATGGAGGAGAGCTGGTAAAGATGGCTGGCATACACTGTTGTGTGCTGTCTGAGGGAGCAGGGATGCCCATCAGGGCAAGCGAAAGGCACCACTGCTACTGAACAACTGTTGCAGAACTTTACATTTTCCCAAATAATCAATATTTGTCCTACATAGCTCCAAACCTTATGAAGTTACCGCTCTTCCTTGTTACGAAGAGGAAGTACAGACAACTGGGGTAATTTCATGACCATTTTTTCTCCTACATACTTCAAACCCTCTATTTTTAAGATGTATTTCCAAAACAGAAACCCAGCGATTGATGCAACTTTTTCAAATACTTTTTGGAAAGTAATCAGGAACACAGTGCTTTTCATTATACATACATTTAAAATTTTACATAGAAACTATAAAAATCTTTATCATTGCCTCAGCCTCATTTTCTCTAATCCCATAAACAATGGGAACACAAAACCTACATGTTACTAAATTAAAAAGGAAAAAAATCTAAGAGATTAAAGTCTCATAGCTGTTTTGGAAAGAGTCCTCCTGACCCCAGTGATTGTTTAATTGACTGTGGAGTGCTTTGTTAAGTAAAAATGCACTTGAGCATATGGCTGGATAGTTTGCTGAGTCAGGTGCTTAGCAGTCGCTTTTGTTAAGTTCCTGATATTTGCAAATGACAAAACCATTATTTTTTCTTTCCCCCTCACTTTTCCTTTTTCATTGCTACTTCTAAAATTTAGAGGTTTTAGCTCTTGTGTTGCCTCTGTCTTGTCTTTTTGGTTTTCAAATAATTTTCCTCCTTTTATGCAAGATTTCTTTGTTCTGACTCCCATGTTCCATACAGGTATTTCCCTTCTGCCCTGTTGAAACCTGTCCCCATGTGCTCAAAAGCACAGATGCAATTATTCACTGGGGGTTTCTTAATCACAGATCAGTTTCACACTTTCCCAGTTTAGCAGTACTTCCCTCAAATGAATCATTCATTCAGAAATGTGCAATATTTGTGAGTCAGACACTGGGCAGAACAGTGCGTAAAATAAGGTGTATATATAGCACATATTTGTTGTTTCAGATTATAATTACTCTGAGTTAATTTTGCCACAGCTGAAATTGTAAGAGGACTTCACTGGAGAGAGGGCAAAGTTCCTCCAAGATACAGCAATGAAAAAAAAACCCAACTTGTTTCAAAACCCATATCAGGACAATTTCTACAGAAAACTTAGTTATTAGAATGAGGGGAGAAACTTCACAAATTAACTCA